>APFE030244873.1:0-10637 GCA_000404065.3 Pinus taeda
AAAGCACATCACAATCTCACACACTTCACTCACTTTATTTCGTCACATCACATTAGGAGAGATACACTTGAAAACAAACCTAAAAAAAAGTTAAAAACGACAAAAGCTTAAGAAATAGTTGCCTAAGTACATACAATACACCTCACTTCATCAGCTTATGAGCCCCGGGTTGAGATTTAAAAGTTGCAATTTAGACATCACTAAATTGACCAAACATTTTTGGCGTCATTGCCGGGGAAGTGAAATTAGGTAGCCAATTTCTAAAAAATATATATATAAAAACAAGAAAATTTCAAGAAAGGGAAATTGATAACCTCTCAAAGTATGCTCTCCTCTTGCACCTAGTGTGATCTGGAGGATCAGAAAAGAGAAAGTTATTGGTTTAATAGTTTCTTGAGTATGCTCTCTTCTTGCACCTAGAGTGACCTGGACGATCAGAAAGAGAAGTATTAACCTGACTTGAAGAAAAATAAAAAATGAAATGCATAGAGCAAGAGATTCTAGCGGAAGGTTTTTAGCTAGAGCCAAGAGTTCGATTTTCACAACTCCATCTACTTCAAGAAATACGCAAGAGACACCTCCATCATCTCCAACTCATACTCGTAGCTCTAGGATTCCTGGAATTCAAGAGGTAGTAGTTGACTCTCCCACACCATCTATTGAATCCAAATTAGAAAGAGATCCTTTCCTTCCTTCTACAGGGAGACAGATTGTAACTGAAGAAGTAGAATCACCTGAGGAAGAAGGAGAAATTCCTCCTCATTCACCCTTGGAAGAGGAACCAGAGAACTCTGAAGTCTCTGAAGAAACTACCATGGCAGAAGAAGGAGCAACCGGACTTGGTAGAGGTAGAGGTAGGGGTGGAGGAGGAAATAATGGAGGAGGTAGAGGTAACATTGGAGGAAATACGGATGGAGACAATTCATTCGGATTTGATATAGTCGATGATGACTCCCGAGCCACAATGAAAAACATTTCGCCATCTGTCCTCCCAAACTTTCATGGATTAAGAAATGAGGACCCTGAAACATTTCTATTTGAGTTTGAGGTCATGTGTCGAACTTATGATTATCTGGAAGACGCTCAAAAACGCAAACTGTTCCTCAACATTAAAAGGGGCAGCCTTGAAATGGTTCATGGGATTACTCACTCAATCCATTAGTACTTGGAATGATATGAAACAAACATTTTTGGATAGGTACCTGGACTATTGTATGCCCACCAATCACAAGGATGAGGTATTCGAGATGGTGGAAAAGGAAGATGAAAATTTGGAGGATTTACTTGAAAGATTTCAATATAACCTGAAAAGAGCAAAAATGAGTAACTTAGATGAGGAAACTTTGAAAGCCCTTGTATTAAAAGCCATTAGAGATGAAGGATAGATATTTTGAACATGATGGGAAAAGGAGACATATCTCAACTTCCACTTCATGATATAGTAGAGCTATGTGTTCATCTCTCACGGGGAAAATCTAAAACTCAAAAAGGGCCTAGAGATCCTTCTCTCCTCAGAGCAAACAAATCCACAACTGGATCAGTAAGTAGGGCTGAGATTGGAAACATGCTTGATGAATTCAAAAATGACATCTTAGGGAGTCTTAGTGAACAACTAGACACTCTTAAGATTCACAATAAGCAGAAAGCAGAAGCTGAGGCTTTGGCCATCTTTTGCCAAAAGTGTAGGAAGAAACATGCTCTAAGGGAATGTCCCTTGGAAGCAAAAGTTGTAGAGACATGTGTAATTTGCTCAGAGAATCATGAGACCAAGGATTGTCCTTCAATCCTTGGGCTCAAAGCTGTCTTTCAGAAGATCCAAGTACAATCGAATCTCTCTGTTTTGTTGCAAGGAGACCTTAGCAGGGGCAACAAAATCAAGGGTTTAACAACTCTATGAACTTTCAACCCCACCAAATTGGAATCCTTGGAAACAACCTTGGTCCCAACCTCAAAATCCTTTTCAATCATGGATGCAAGGTATGCAGAAACCTTATGGGAGATTTGCTCAATTCTACCAATATCCTCCATCTTTTCAAAATCAACAAGTTCCACAACTTCCAAATCAAAATCCACAACTATCATTGCCATTTCCACAACAAAAACAACCTTCTCAACAGAATCCAAATTCTCAACTCTTGCTTCCATTCCAACAAAAGTCAAATAAAATTCCTTCTCAGCCATTGCCAAACCCCAATAATAAAAATCCTCAAAATGCTTACATGATGGAAAGTCAACCTTTTCCTACCTATATGATTGTTCCTCTCAACGAAGTACAACTCAGATAAGGTAGAGTCTTAGACAAAACTTCTATAAAATCTCAAGAACAAAGCATTTTTGAGGAAAAATATCTTGAAGCCAATAATGGTTCTGAAGCATCTCTTCAAAACCCAAACACTCAAAAAGGAAAAGAAAAAGAATTAACCCCCACAACTCCCATATTTGAGCAACCTACATCTCTATCCACACCTCCTTTTCCTGAAAGATTACAAATTGACAAAGGAGTGGGAAAACAAATTTGGTTGCCTGACTATAATTTCCTAGATGAATTGAAGAATGTCTGTATCAAGATTCCCTTGTTACAAGCCATTAAGGAAAATTCTATTCTAGCAAAAACAAAATAAAGGAGTTGAGCCTTAAAAAGACAGGAAGGAACCAGAGATACCAGAAAGGATCCACTGGTAGGAAAATTGCAGACATCATGATGGGAAAAATTACTATGCAGAAAATATGTTAGAGTCCCGGTAGTCCAATTGGTCAAAACACATATCAATGGGGTAGAAATGACCAAATACTTTGTTGATTTTAGGGGCTGCTATTAACATTATGAGTAGGCAGACTATGGAACAACTAAAACTTCCTAATCTTCTTTTTACACCTACTTTATTGCAACTTGCAGATCGATCAATTATTAAACCAGATGGTGTATTAGAAGACATTCCAGTCTCCTTAGATTCTTGGGAATATCCAATGGATTTCATGATTTTAACTCCCAAGAGTAATCTAGGAGGACATCCTCTTATTTTAGGAAGACCTTGGCTAGCCAGAGCTGATGCTTTCATAAGTTGTAGGTCTGGGGATGTGTATACTTCTGATGGTAATTCGACAAAGAAATTCAATCTGTATCCTCCAGCAAAAGCAATTACAGAAATAGGAAATAATGAGTGGGTTGATGATGAAGATACTATACAACCTGTCTTTACCATTTCTGAGATTAGTGAAGATAGTCAAATTCTGAACACATTAGAAAATTTTGAACCATCTTCACAATATGACTCCACACAATTTCATTTGGATTCTGACATAGAGTGTCTATCATCTAGACAAATGTCTCTTTTCTCTATGGAAGAGTTTGGTAGTTCTGCCATTGAGATCTTTCCAAGAAAAACATTAAATATCAACATAAACTTGGAAAAATCGCAACAGGAGGAGCTAACCAAAATCTTGCAAAGACATTCTACTGCATTTGCATGGGAGTATACCGATATGAAAGGTATTGATCCTAAGACTTGCATTCATCAAATCTACATTGAGGAAAATAGTAGACCAATCAGACAACCTCAAAGAAGGATGAATCCAAAAATCTTAGGGAGATAGTAAAAGAGGAACTCCAAAAGTTACTTAATGTGAACTTCATTTACCCTATTTCAGATAGCCGGTGGGTTTCCCCTTTGGTTATAGTACCCAAAAAGAATGGTAAATGCAGAGTTTGCATTGATTACAGAGAATTGAACAAAGCGACCTTGAAGGACCACTTTCCTTTACCCTTTATTGATCAATTCTTAGATACTCTAACAGGCAAAAAGTATTTCTCATTCTTGGATAGTTTTAGTGGTTACAACCAGATTCAGGTAGCACCTGAAGATCAAGACAAGACCACATTTACTTGTCCATGGGGAACTTTCACCTACCAAGTACTCCCTTTTGGATTATGCAATGCACCTGCAACATTCCAAAGGGCAGTACTAGGAATCTTTTCTGATCTAATTCATGATTGTGTAGAGGTTTACATGGATGATTTTACAGTTTATGGTGATTCATTTGAGGAGGCATTAGAAAATTTGGAAAAAGTTCTTATTAGGTGTAAAGAGACAAACCTTTCATTAAGTCATGAGAAATGTTTTATGATGTTTACTGAAGGGATTGTTTTGGGTCACCATATTTCAGGAGATGGAATTAAGGTTGATAGATCAAAAGTTGAAGTCATCTCCAAGCTACCAATTCCAAATTGTCAAAAAGATGTTAGAAGTTTTCTTGGGTTTACTGGTTATTATAGAAGATTTATTGAAAACTTCACCAAAATAGCATCTCCTCTCTTTAAATTACTTACCAAGGGCTGTGAATTCAAATGGGATCCTAATTGTCAGTCTGCATTTGAAACTTTAAAAACTAGAATATCTGAAGCACCCATTTTGAGGGGACCAAATTGGAAACTCCCTTTCCATATTTCCACAGATGCTTCAGATAGAGCCCTTGGAGCTGTGTTGGGTCAAAAGGATTTAGTTCCTTATGCCATTTACTACACCAGTAAAAATTTGACTGACACAGAGTTGAATTATACTGTGACTGAGAAAGAGTTCTTAGTTGTTGTTCATGCAATCAATAAGTTTAGACACTATATAAGAGGCTATGAAACTTTTGTCCATACTAATCAGTCTGCCATTAGATATCTCATGAACAAACCTGTTACTAATGGCAGAGTTACAAGATGGATTTTACTTTTACAAGAATTCAATATTACTGTGTTAGATAGACCAGGGAAACAAAATACAGTAGCTGATTTCTTGTCTAGAATCCAAAATACTAACGAACATTCTCTAGTAGAGGATAAGTTTCCAGATGAATATTTGTTTGCAATAACTACTAAAACTCCTTGGTATGCAGATATGCTAACTATTTGGTTACAGGGAAGCTACCTCCACACTTATTTCCTAATGAGAAAAGGAAAATCATTCAGCAGAGCTCAAAGTATTCATGGATTTATAATCAATTGTTCAAAATAGGGCTAGATTGTGTGATCAGAAGATGTGTTCGGGAAGATGAAATGCCTGATATCCTTTAGGCATTTCATGATGAACCATGAGGTGGACACTTTGCTGACAAGAGGACGGCCTATAAAATCCTTTCTTTAGGATATTATTAGCCTTGTCTCTTCAAAGATGCAAAGCAATATGTTAGAAGGTGTGATAGCTGCCAAAGAGTTGGGAGACCAACTCTTTCAAATGAAATGCCATTAAAGCCACAGGTACTCATCGAACCCTTTGAGAAATGGGCTTTAGATTTCGTTGGACCAATTAATCCACCATCCAAACAAAAAAAATATATATTGGTTTGCACTGATTATGTTACTAAATGGGTAGAAGCCAAGGCATTGCCTTCTGCCACTGAAAATTCAGTTATTCAATTTCTTTTTGAGGATATATTCACTCGTTTTGGTGTCCCAAGAGAAATTGTAACAGATCAGGGAAGTCAATTTACATCTAAATTGATGGAAAAGCTGATGGAGGAATACAAAATCAAGCACAGAAAGTCTACTCCATACCATCCACAAGCAAATGGCCAAGTGGAATCTACAAATAAAGTTCTTGAGAGCATCATCACCAAGACTGTTCATCTCCATAGAAGAGATTGGGCAAAGAGGCTCTTTGAAGCCTTGTGGGCCTATAGAACTACATGTAGGAATACAACAGGACATTCTCCCTATGAACTTGTTTATGGGAAAGAAGTCTTGCTCCCCATTGAGTTTCAAATCAAGACCTTCAAGATGGCAGTTCAGTTGGAGATGAGCTTATCAGAAGCCCAAAATCACAGAATGGACCAGTTAAATGAGCTAGATGAAATAAGACAAGATGCAATTCTGAGGACCGATCTAGTTTAGCACCAAAGGACTAAATGGCATGATCGATTTATCAAAGAGAAAAAGTTTCAAAAAAGAGATTGGGAGCTACTGTTTGACTCAAAGTTTAAATACTTCAAAGGGAAATTTCAAACTCATTGGCTTGGGCCATATGAGATTGATGAAGTTTTTAGTAATGGAGCGGTCCGAATTAAGACTATTGATGAGTTCCAAACTCCTCTTATTGTGAATGGCCACCGCTTGAAGATCTATCATAAGCCACTCTCAAAAGAGGACTTTGTCAAAGTATTTCAAGAAAATTCTGCAATGAGGCTAGTGGAGAAGAATTCTTCTTCTCCATCAGCCTAATGTTTGTTTCTTTCTGAAAAAAAAAAAAAAAAAAAAAAAAAAAAAAAAAAAAAAAAAAAAAAAAAAAAAAAAAAAAAAAAAAAAATATGTGTATAAGCCTGAAAACCAATCTTGGAATTGGCAGTCTTATGCAGAAAATATAAGGTGAAAATCAGGGTCACCTGACACTTTATATTTTCCAAAAAAAATCTCTCTTTCCATCATCATTCCATTTCGCCTCACTCCATATTTTTCACTCCATTTCATTCCATTCCACTTCATTTTTTTTTCTAGTTCACTTATTTCATCTCATTTCCACCAATAAAGTCCCTCTCAGGACTATTCCATTCAGATAAATTTGTTCTAATCATCTTTGTGCAGGCAGAAAAGTGTTGTTGCAGATTCCGCAGCTCATATTGAGTTTCCGCAGCCAATACACTCTGTCTCTCCAATCAAAGCAATTCTGTTCAAAAAGAAAAAAAAATTATAGTCACAGGTATCATCATCAAAGAGCAGCAAGGATACATAGCACCTACAAAGCCAGAGAGCAATCAAAAGTTAGACACCATAATCAACAAAGGGATCAAATGCAAATATATAAAGGTATGTTCCAAAATTTTAATCAACAGTTTAATATCATTTATGCATGGTTTTCAAATCGTGGTAGGAGTCACTTAATGTAATGATTGACAAGATTATCCCACTCCTCGTCCACGATCACGCCTAATCCACCTCATCACCCTCCTAACGGTTTCCTAATCCCTATTGATTTGAACTTAATACGAGCTGCTCTTCCATTAATTACTCATACCTCAGTGACGTATACCAGTGTACTACGGCTCTACATATGATCATTTCCGTAGCCAAGTGTATGCAACCACCCGAAGCTCACAGATGTGACCGTTGCACCTGCATGCATAAAACTTATAGCCGTATTGTTCTCTACCCTCATACCACTGGTTCCATTCTCATTTTCATACACCACTCTCGTCTTCATTGTAAAATCCCTCTTTGTTTTTCCTCACCTCACTGTTCAAAACCCCGATCACAAGTTCTGCACCTCACTGTTTATTACATTACGGTTACTCTGTACAACCGTAATTCCCCTGTTTTCCCGTAAAGCATTCTCCTCAAACGTCCATATTCCACTGTCAGAGCTTTAAGTAAAGCTGAGAACCGAGAATGGGGAAATTGTTAAGAGCAGAACCGGAGGGTTCGAAGTTTTTAGAGGGTTACCCACAGGTCAAAGAAGCACTACAGAGAGCCGAATGGCTGAAGTTCATTCAGAAATTTAACGGGTACCATAAGGAGGTGACTAAGGCATTTGCCCGGTCATTTGATGGGAAAACCGTGGAGGTAGGTGACTTGCAGTTCACCATAACAGAGAGCACCCTGGCCACAGCAACCGATTTGCCTCAAAAAGGAGAACGCTGGTTCAAAAACCGAACATTTGAAGATCAAGAGTGGAGAAAAATGCTCAAGAATCCAGGTATGGATACCTCCATTTTCACTAAGGGAATCCCTGTATGTGTCATTAAATAGGAATGGACTTCATTACTATTGCTTGTTCAAAAATTTTTAACATGTGAAGGCCGTTTCGGTGTCATGTATATATACCATACAAGAATCATGATGCACTTTATGGATGACCGAGCTATCAACCTACCTTGTTTCTTGTTAGCTAGTCTAAAGAAGATGTGTACCACTGTTCAGAAACACATGGGAAACATTGAACCCCACTTGTATCACCATGGACTCATTAAAATTTTAATAGAGGAGCAGTTGAAAACTAAAGATGATACATGGGAGAAGTTTCTAATTAGAAACCATTTTCAAGAGGTAGGTGAAGCCTCTAGCAGCTCTCCTAGGATACCAAAGAGAAATAGGAGAGGAGGGAAAGAAATTACTGCCCAGGAAACTGCCCAAAAGACTGTTGTAGAAACTGCCCAAAAGACTGCTCAAGAAACTGCTCAAGAAACTACCCGAGAAGAAAGAAAAAAGGAAGACAAAGCTAAAAGACAAAAGGGGGATAAAGAGAAAGCAATTTTGCAAGAATCATTTCCTTCACCTAAGCCCTCAGTTGAAGAAGAATCCCAAACACTAGCTGATAGATTAGTACAACTTCAAACCACTGCCCTCTCAAAGAGAAAACAGAAAGAGAAACATAGTGCCTAGCAGAAGAGCACTAATGTACAAGTGAGGAGAAGCAGTAGGTTGAAGGGAAAACTGAGTGTGACCAAAGGAAAACAGTCCCATTTTGTTGATTTGGGCACACCTGAAAAGACTCCAATTCAGTTAGATGTTGAGCTAAGCCCTCCACGAGAAGAAAGTCCCTTCCAGCAAGAAAGAGAAAACAGTTTTCAGGAATTTGAATTTAGACCAAGACAAACACCTGACATAGACCCTGAACAGCAGAAAGCATATGATTACTTGGAGACTTTAGAGCAATCTGCTGCCGGTCCAAGCACTATAGTACCTCATGATGAACAAGTCAAATCTCTAAAACAAGAGGTATTTGAGCTGGAAGTCTTGAACCGGCACATTAAGCAGGAGAATGAAGCATTGAAAGAACAGAGCAAAGTGGACAAGATGGTCCATGAAAATACAATGCTTCACTTGGGTCTTTGGTAGAAAAAGAATAGAAAATTGAAGAAGAAATGCAAGAAATTGAGCAGGGCCTTGATTAACTTGAAGTTTAGGTGTTTGGTTATGAAAACAAGAACAAATTTGGCAGTAAGAAGAAAAAGGAGAAGGTTGGATGTCTTGGCAGAGGCATCTGAGCATATAAACTCAGAAATCATGACAAGTTTTGGTTGCATGAGGACATGCAACACCTTCACAGTGGGGGTATGTTGAGCCTCAAACCTGCACTCATTTACCCATTCTACCAACAGCCTTTTTCCTACTTATCTCCTTCTTTTGTCATCATTTCCTTCATCAACTTGTTCAATTCATTGCATTATAGGACTTTTTAACATGATTTGCTAACTGTGCTAATGGTTTACTGTTGGTTTAGATTTTTGGTTCAAGTGCTGCAATTCCGCAGTTGTTATAGGTTTCCGCAGCCGATCTCTGATTCCGCAGCCGATCCCAGATTCCGCAGCTATTTTCTTGTTTGATATGATCCATGTGTCTTCCAGAGAAAAGAGCCACATGGGAAAGTTTGTATGACTATGTACATGGTACATGTGCTATCAGCTCAACCAAACTGGCCGACGACACCCCTGGTCAACGCAGAGATAGCTCTGGTCAAACGGAAAGGTTGCAAACGGTGGCATGGCTCTGCGTGTTCAGTTGGAGCACGTAAGTCACAGCTGGCTTCTCCTTTAGCCATGAAGATTGCAGGGGACAAGGATCCAACACCAGATTTATTAAACCATGATGACCGTTCCCTAGTTCCGTGCTCGGTGCTGCTGAACGTGTCCTTTTCCTAGCTGTTAGTTAGCCTAGTTTACGCACAGGACAGTTGATGTTCTTGCTATAAATAAAGCGTTTCCACACGCTGAATAGTTAGTCTGATTTAGTTAATATTTTGCTGCTATAAACTCTGTTTTGAAGACCTTTTTATAAAGCATTTTACGCTTCCCACTGTGTTTATTATGCGTTCATTTAATTCAAAAGAAGACAACTTTGTTTCTATCCGTGTAGCTGATCTTTTAATTGGTTGAAGTGGATGGAGGGCCCCTGTCTGCTACAACCATTTTACAGTAGCCTTTGAATTTACTTTCCCGCATTTCTTTTTCTTTACTTGATCATGTATATTAATGTACAGTTTTGAATTACGCTGCTTTACATTTCTGTAATCTTCATTACTGATCAGTGTGTTTTTACAGCTTTGATTAGGAGCTCGAGACAGTGTGCTTTTACTTCTTTTCAGTACTAGTGGCATCTGAAGTTGTCTTATCTCAACTGCTAACTTTTTACTGTGATTTTCATTAGTTACTTACTTAACTAGTTTCTTTACTTGGTTTACTTTATCAAGTTGTGTCAAGTTGCTAATCTCTTAATGGTTCTGTTTATCATAATTCACTAACTTTTATTGGACCAAAACATTATCTAACTGTAGCTTGATTTATTAGTTTTGAGACTCATAATGCTAATTCACTCCTAACTCTTCTTTTTCACATGATTAATTCAGCTAAAGGAAGAATGTTAAGGGAGAATAAGTAGTGTGATTTGTCATTTAATTCTTGGATTACTAGAGTAGTGTTTTTGCTTTCAGCAGAGTTCATGTAAATATCATTTTCATTTCTATCAGCAGTAAAGGTATTGGACTAGTGCCATTAGTCTTTTGTTTAAATGCTTTGCTTTCATTTGATGCTTTAATTCCATTTCAAGTCATTATGCAAGTTTTTCTCTTTAGAATTTAAGAAGCATTTAGAAATCATCACATACACACACATTCACTCACTTGTTTATAACTTCATCACATCATATTAGGAATATAATTTAGACA
>APFE030244873.1:12842-25810 GCA_000404065.3 Pinus taeda
AGGGAATGTTTTGTAGTCTATAATTTAAAATGGTAGTTCTAGTCATATATCCGTGAAGATGGAAAATATTTAAGTTAGTATCTTACCTCTAGGTTTTATCCTACCTAGGAGCCATACCATACATATAAGTCCTCTTTACTCCATCTAGTTACTCTTCCAATCATTATGGAGCATGCTTCAATGCATTTTTCATTGTTTCATAATATCAAATTGTTATCATTACTTGATGATTCCAAGTAACGTTTATATCACATGGCTATATCTTCAAAGTAAATATAAACCTTGGTACCCCATTTGAATTCCTTTTTGACATCTCATGTCAACCATATCAATGGAAATTATAGTTGTTAACTTCATATATTCACATCATCTCATAGTCTATCTCATGGTAATTTATGGGGGATACATTAAGGACCTCCTTCAAATTATATTACACTCTTGACCTCAAATGATTATCCAAGAGATAGTTTGAGGATGAAGTAGTTCCTTGGAGCTTGTAGTCTTGAGTGGAAAGTTTTCTTGTGATTGATAGTGGGTTTACCTCATTGACTCATAGTAAATCAAGTCCATGAGTGTTCGAAATATTCACATATAGTGGATTTTGTTGCAAACCTTGGGTCCCATTTTCATCATTTGTGGCTCCCCTCACATCTGTTAACATATATCTCAATGAACACTAATCAAGCATTTTCTGCCATGCTAAAATATAACTCACCTATTCAGATGATGTAGATTCATAAAATCAAGTTTGGGATGAATAACTTTGGTTTTGGGATGTATTAATATTATTTAGAGCCCTTCCTAAGATACAATGGAGTATATACCATGTCATTTTCTTCGAGGAATATGTTTTGGAATGTCTATTCCATGTGTCCATATTCCTACTAATGTACACTATGACATAGATCCACATTGTATTGCCTCGTGTCTACGATCTCTTTATTTATTTCATGGATCCATTTTGTATTTATTCATGGCCATGGGATATAATTTCATGTCATAGATCCATAATGTATAGTATTCGATTCCAAGTTTTGTTATTTTTATGTTGAGTATGGGTATGCCTTCTCAAGGGATGATATATCTATGATTGGTACTTGGTTATCAATGTTTATCCAAATTAGTTCCTTAGCTCTTGAATACTTCCTTTCATTTTTCTAGATAGTTGTAATAATTGTTTTCCATCAAGTTCTCTACTAACCCCATTCATTAAGGGGCATATACTATAATCAAATTGTTGATGTTTTCCGTTACACAAAAAACCATAGGCATTAGTAATTTTGCAAACCATTATCATTACCTTGAGTGGGAATTTAGTCCAATCTTCCTAGGGTGGTTGTTAGTCACATTATTGTTTTCCCCATTGTAACTATTTCTTAGTGCTTCTTCCGTTCTTTGGGATGCTTTTACAATGAATATATTTCATTTTCTAGAATTCTTTCTCCATCTTTATTTGGGCACTTTAATCAGCTCGAAACAAGCTGCTAATTATGTATCATTCTTTTATATACCATGATCTTCCTTTTCATTATTCTCATGCTTGTTAAACGTTGAAGGATAATGAGTTGATGTTCTTCTTTTTCTGTCGATGATTAAAATGATTAGAAGGTTAGTAGTTATCCTTTTACCTCTTTTACGGGCTCATGAGAGAGCATACTAATAAATTTTTTTACTCTCTTTAAACCATGAATAAGAAACCGTATTGAATATCATATAGCCTCTTTTTTACACTCATTAAAACTATATGAAGAATACATTATCAAACTTACTCGTCTTCACTTTTGTGCACATTCAACTATGAAGGAGACACCAAAACAAGAATGGTGGGGTGGGGGGGGATGGGATGTTTTGTAGTCTATTATTTAAAATGGTAGTTCCATTCATATATTCCATGAAGATGGAAAATATTTAAGTCAGTATCTTACCTCTAGGTTTTATCCTACCTAGGAGCCATACCATACATACAGGTCCTCTTTAATCCTCCATCTGGTTACTCTTCCAATCATTATGGAGCATGCTTCAATTCATTGTTTCATAATATCATATTGTTATCATTACTTGATGATTCAAAGTAAATTTTATATCACGCGGCTATATTTTCAAAGTAAATATAAGCCTTCGTCAACCATCGAAAGTCCTTTTTGACCTTTCATGTCAACCATATCAATGAAATTATAGCTGGTAACTTCATTTATTCACATCATCCTCTATCTCATGCTAATTGATGGTGGATACATTAAGGACCTCCTTCAAAGTATATTATACTATTGACTTCAAATTATTATCCAAGAGATAGTTTGAGGACGAAGTAGTACCTTGGAGCTTGTAGTCTTGAGTGGAAAGTTTTCTTGTGATTGATAGTGGGTTTACCTCAATGACTCATAATCAATCAAGTCCATGAGTGTTCGAAATATTCACATATAGTGGATTTTGTTTCATACCTTGAGTCCCATTTTCATCATTTGTGGCTCCCCTCACATATGTTAACATATATCTCAATGAACGCTAATCAAGCAATTTCTACCATGCTAAAAAATAACTCACCTTTTCAGATGATGTAGATTCATAAAATCAGGTTTGGGATGAATAATTTTGGTTTTGGGATACATCAATGTTAGTTATAACCCTTCCTAAGATACAATGGAGTATATACCAGGTCATTTAATTCGAGGAATATGTTGTGGAACGCCGATTCCATGTGTCCATATTCCTACTAATGTATACTATGACATAGATCCACATTGTATTGCTTGGTGTCTATGATCTCTTTATTTATTGCATGGATCCATTTTGTATTTATTCATGGCCATGGGATATAATTTCATGTCATGGGATCCATAATGTATAGTATTTTGTTCCAAGTTTAGTTCTTTTTATGTTGAGTATGAGTATGTCTTCCTGGGGGATGATATATCTATGATTGGTACTTGGTTGTCAATGTTTATCCAAATTGGTTCCTTGGCTCTTGAGTCCTTGCATTTTTCTAGATAGTTGTAATAATTGTTTTCCATCAAGCTCTCTATAAACCCCATTCATTAAGGGGCATATACTACAATCATATTGTTGATGTTTTCCATTACACCAAAAACCACTGGCATTAGTAATTTTGCAAACCATTATCATTACCTTGAGTGGGAAGTTAGTCCCATCTTACTAGGGTGGTTGTTAGTTCACATGATCTATTATGTGAGGGGAGGTAGTTAGTCCAATGGCCCCCACTGAAACTAATAAGGAGAATCAAACTAGATCCAAGGGTCTGATATCATGTGCTAGACTCACAATTTCCATTAGATTGAAACCTATAGGATTTAATATATACTACAATCACACACGTTATGCTCCACAAAAGGTGGTTATTTCATGTCACAAAACATACAAGGAGCATTGAGCCCAATGTCCAACAATATCTACTTGAATGTGAACTAGGTGAGTTTCAAAATCGAGTGTTATCACTCTGATAACATGTTGAGTTTTCCATTACACTAAAACCAATAGGAATTAGTAAAATTTTAAACCCTCATCATTAATTAGAGTGGGTGGATAGTCCCATGTTCCTAGGGTGGTGGTTAGTCCATGTGATTGATTCCCATAGGTTCGACTTTTAGTATGACACTTATTCTCCATTCCATTGCATTGAGAGAAACCATATATTAGCTTAGATCAACTGCATGCTAAGGTGCATGTCTTTCAACCTTGCTTTTCTCAATAGGAACTCCATCACTCCCTATCTCTTATCAACCTATGTAGAATCACTCCCTACCAGTGTACATCATGTTATGGATCCTTCAAACTACATAGGATGTCATGGTGCATGGAGTGATGATGCAGTAATTTTCTAGAGTTTTCCTTTCCAATATAACCAACTTGAATGAGGGTGTCATGAATTGTCTTATAGTCAATTATTAAAGAGGTTTCCTAATTTTTCTTTCCCTACATGGCCATATGCATGCTCTTAGATCATGGAAGTTCCTATATAATTAAAGCCTCTCAAGGGTGGTGGAGGAGGAGAGAGTTAGTGTATTTCATTTTTATGCTAGATAATGCTACTATAAGACCTTTCCCTGCAACATATATAGCCAATATATATATATATATAATATATTATATTATATATATGATTGAAAGGAAGAGAGGATCAAGGAATTGCAAGCAGAGAACACTACTTCTAAGGTATACTTTACTTGTTTTATCATTCATTTATATAATTAATGAGAGTTTTCCATCTCTTATGTATTTTTGTATATGAGATCATAATGTATATTCATATGTGATTATTATATCTTACTGTGTTCAGTAATATTACATCCATTAAAGCCAAATATTATCTTCTTTATTTCATGTTTGTGTGTATGTGATTAGTTTTAATTCATGGAGTACAATTTTTTGTTAAAGAGTGGGAGCTCTAGCCATTGAATCAAGTATGCAATGGCATGTGAGGATAACTAGGTGTGTGTCTCACCTTTTTTTCTATACTTTATATTAAAGGATAGTGTGCATGAATATATTACAGAAATTTGGTTTAGTTGTCTATCTACATCTTGGTATATCATGAGGTGGGATCTATAAGACAAGACTTACATTTCTCTAGAGTGAAATATGTATGACAAATACCATGTATTTAGCTTTTGTAGTTAAGAATGGCACAATAGATTTCCACTTCCTCATATAATTGATTGTTTCTCCAACTAGGTTAAGCACATACATATTTTTAGATCCTATACGATATAAATATCTAGCCTAGTTTGCATCAATAAATCCATGACTTCCTAAAACTCTATCTAATCTTGATAATCCTTGATAGCACAATCCATAACTAGCAATGCCACACAAATACCTGAAAACCCTATTTTTTGGAGCCCAATGCTCCTTCCTAGTTTTAATATATACCTACTCAATACACCAAGTGCATGTGTGATGTATGGTCTAGTATAAACCATTACATACATTAAAATATCAACTATACTAGTATACAAAACATGGGATATGTCTGATTCTTCATCTCATGTCTCGAGACAATAATTTTTAGATAAATTTACACATGCATGAGTAAGTACCTTTATCACTTTACATTCTTGCATATTAAACCTTTGTAATATTGTGATGAGAAGCTTCCTTTGATTTAACCAAATTTTTTTGTTTTTCCATTAAATTTTAATTTCCTTGCCTAAAATGAAAGTTGCAACACCAAGATCATTCATGAGAAATTTTGATGACAATTGATTTTTCACATCCTAAATGATTTCGTTCTCATTTACAATAAAAAATGTATAATTGGCATACAATACCAAATAGATAATGATCATCAACTAATTTGAAATATTCATAATAACCTACCCTCCTCCTTGTGAATCCAAGTCCCAATATATAAGTGACAAATTTCTGATACCACATCCTTGGTGATTTATTTAACCCATAAAAGGGTCATTTTAACCCCCATACCATCTCTTTCTTTTAGATCACTACAAGTCTTTCTAGTCACTTCATGTTCATTTCTTATTCCATGTTCCCATGAGGAATGGTATATTCACATCCATATGCTCTACTTCAAAATCAAAAGAAACAACATGATATAACATAAATCTAATAGAAATTAACTTAAAAATAAGAGAATATCTTCACCAATGAATTCTTCTACCTAAAATTAAAATTTTTCAAATAACAAATATTTTTATTTCTCCACTTTGCCATATTCATTCAACTTCTTTTCTAACACCCATTTCTTGTGAATGCTTTCTTCCAATCAATAACTGCACTAGATCCCAAGCCACATTCATGTCTAAGGATGTCATTTATTCAACCATTGCCTTTTCCCAAATTTTTCCATCCTATGAATCAATTTCCTCCCTAATAGTTCTAGGATAATAATAGGTGGATTATACCTCTCTAGTTTCCTTCTTTCCTAAACAAATCTCCTCTATGCTAGAGTATGTGGTTCTTCTTCTTCTGATTTCTATTCTGTTAGGTCCCTACAATACTAGTGATTACCCCATTACTATTGTCATTGTAGCCCTTATTAATATTATTGTGCACCTATTGTCCCCATATTGTTATTATTATGCCCCATAGAAGCCCACTATTGTTATTTTTGTGCCCTTTATTATTATTGTTATCGACTTTGATTATATTGGGACCCCTTAGACTCCTATATATAGAAAGGAGTTTTTTTCATTTGTATCATCCCATAATTTTTAATTTGTGTAATGTAAAGGAGTTTTTCCCCTCTAAGAGGCTCACTTTAAAGTTGTTGATCTATATTTTCTTCTAGTTTGTGAGATGGTTACATAATATTTGGCATTAGAGGCTTTGGATTCTAGGGTTTCACTGCTCCAAATAGATCATCGTGGAATTTTCGCTATACCATTTTTGATACAATGTTTTATAAGCTAAAATTAAAACCCATTTTAGAAGAAATCGTGATGAACTTCGGGTATGAATTTTGGATCTTCTATCATTGTATGTTCGAATATATGATCCAAGGAATTAGGGTTTTTGTAGGCTCCTGAATTATATTGCAAATATGTGACCTGGGTAAAATCATCATAATATTGTCTCTAAGCATTATATTGAAATTTCATAACAAGTTATAGAAATAAGATGGCCTGTAGTTTTCTGTGTATCAGTTTCAGGTCCTAAGGTCGAAACAATGACCTGTGGCACTTCATACAAATTTTCTCTACTGAACCAATCTATAATCAGGTTAGTGTGGGCGATTTGGCATAACTCTTCCTTGGAGAATCCAATCTTGGTCAGACTTGTAGGGTTAGAAATAGGACTTAAAGGTATACCACAGGATGCAATTTCAGACTTTGGATACCCGAAATTATAGAGATACAACAGATTCAATATCGAGCTCCTACAAAGTGAAAAAATGTGTGTAGTTTTTAATTTTTTTTCATAAGTTTGGTTTGAAAAATTAGTTTGAAGGAATTCAAAGTGCATAGTGAAGAATAATTATCATTAATTGATGCCTAAAAAAAAAATGGAAACACCTAGTGAGAAACCTGAATGCTCTAGTATGACTCATGAAGAAGAGGAAGAAATGCAACATGATATATCAAAATTATGAGACCAAGTGCAACCAAATTCACTCTCACAAAAAGTAACAGAAGGTAAGATGGATGGTTTAAATAAATCCATTGAAGCAAAGATGGATGGTGTAAAGAAATATGTGGAAGCTAATATGGATGGTGTATAATAAAAAATTAAAGGAAACATGGAAGATTTGAAGACATATTTGACAAATTTTCTACAAGAACTACTACATAGGGGTGAAAGGGTAGTAAAGGAAACTCATGATGAGAACAAAATAAATGTTAATCATGATTTCATAGACTCTAACATTGGATTGAAGACCCACTATATTCCAAATATTGATATGAGGAAGTTTGATGGCAAGGGTCCCGTAACATGGATACTATAGATGGAGCAATATTTCAATTTCCATAATGTGCAAAACACACAAAAGTTACACATTGCAAATTTATATTTGGAACCAAATTAGTTTGTATGGTATTGATGTCTTTTCTCTCATAAAGCAATTTCACTAGGGCAATTTTTATGGAATAAATGATATCACATTATGAGGATACAAAAAGAAACACCTTTTTTAGCCAATTGATAAATCTCAAACAAAATGGTTCAATGAGCGAGCACATTCAAGACTTCAAAAAATTGAATATAAGGGCAAAATATATTCTAGATGAGCATAGGATTGATGTTTTCATAGGGACTTTAAAGGATAGCATCCAACATCAGGTTCGCCTTTGGGAACCTAATTCACTAGAGAACACATTTAGGTTGCAAAGAAAAATGGAAAGAAAAATTATGGCAATAAGGAAGCCTACCACTCAAATCTATAAAGATGGAAGTGCTGTTGCCCCAAGCCTACCAACAACAATTGGAAGAAAAAATAGAAAAAGGGCTGTGTTACAGTTGTGAAAGAAAATAAATTAAAGGTTGTAAGTGTGTTGAGAAGAAATTATTTTACATAGATTGTGAAGAGGAGGAAAAAGAATAAGAAAAGTCAAAAGAGGAGGATATACACTAGTAAAAAACCCTAGAGAAAGAATAAATGAATCCAACCATATCTTGTAATGTATTGGCCATAATTACCACTCCTCAAACTATCAAGATAGAAGGACATATCAAGAAGAAAAATATAATAGTGTTGATTGATTCGGTCACTACCCATAATTTTGTTCATTATAAGATAGCCAAGGAATTGAATTGCTTCCTATATCCAACACTAGAGTGTCAAGTGATGGTTGCAAGTGGAGGATCCATAAATTGCTCTCAAAAGTGCCATCATATCAAGCTATCCATGGGATAATACGTATTCAATAGGCCAATGTTTTCCATTCCTATGGGTGGTGCTGATGTTATACTAGGAGTCCAATGGCTACAATCCTTGGGTATAATACATTTTAATTTTCAAGAAATTTTCATGAAATGTTTTTTAGAAGGAAATCAAGTTGAATTAATGGGTATCACAAGGAAATCGAGAAATATAATCAACTATAATGTATTGACAAAGCTTCTAAAGAAAGAACAAGAAGGCATAATTGCACAATTATGTTCACTTGAGATTCCCACATCGAAATCATCGATTTCTCCAGATCTCCAAAAAGTCTTGGACAACAAATCTAATGTATTTGAGACTCCCAAAGGCCTCCCACCTATTCGTGATAATTACCATGATATTCATTTGATTCCAGGAAGTGTTCCTCCAAACATAAGGCCTTACAGATATCCCTATGCCCAAAAGAATGAAATTGAACATATGATTGTAGAAATGCTAGAGGCTAGTATAATTCAATCTAGTCAAAGTTCTTTCTCTGCTCCAGTATTATTGGTGCAAAAGAAGGATGGATCATGGTGCATGTGTTCGGATTATAGGGACCTCAACAAGTTCACTATTAAAGATAAATTTCTCATTCCTGTCATTGATGAATTATTGGATGAATTGCATGGATCAATTTACTTCACCAAGTTGGATCTTCATTCAGGATATCGTCAAATTAAAATAAAGACTGTAGACACTCTCCAAACAACATTTAGAACTCATGAGGGTCACTATGAATTTTTGTTCATTCCTTTTTGCCTTACCATTTCACCTTCTACATTTCAAGGTTTGATGAATTCCATTTTCAAACCCTTAGAAAATTTGTGTCAGTATTTTTTGATGATATACTAATATACAACAAGTCTTGGAAGAATCATGTTCAACATGTTGATAGGGTGCTCAAACTATTGAAGGAGAAAAAATTATATGAAAAAACCTCTGAATGTTTCTTTGGAGTACAAGAGGTGGAATATATGGTTATATTGTATCTCATGAAGGTGTTAAGGTAGACCCTAGAAAAATTAAAGCAATTAAGGAATGGGTAATCTTGACATCCACAAAGCATGTGCAAGGATTTCTTAGGTCGACAGGATATTACCATGAGTTTTTTAAGAATTATGGGAGAATAACATCAACTCTAACTACATTATTGAAGAAAGATGCATTTTCATGGACTCCAAAAGCAACGAAGGCCTTTGAACATCTTAAAGAGGCAATGTGCCAAGCACTAGTCTCAGCTATGTCGGACTTCACAAAAACCTTTATTTTGGAATGTGATGTCTCAGGAAATGGAATTGGTCCTATTTTAAAGAAAGAAGAAAGACTGATTTCTTTTGAAATTCTTCTAACCGAAGGAAAGTATTTACACAAAGCTATTGATGAGAAGGAAATGTTGGCAATAATACATGCACTTACGAAATGACGACCCTACCTAATGGGAAGACACTTCAAGGTAAAAATAGATAATGGTAGTCTTAAATACTTTTAAGAACAAAGATTATCTTCATAAGAGTAGACAAAATGGGTCACAAAGATGCTAGGATATTAATTTGAAATCATCTACAAAAAAGGGAAGCCAAATGTTGTGGTAGATGCACTCTCAAGAAAGGATTAGGATGTGGAAGCATTCCTTTGTGCCATTTCTATTATCCAACAAGAATGGATGAACAAAGGGATTAATGGAAGAATGACGAAGAAGTGTGGGTACTCATTCAAAAGTTACAATAAGATCCCAGTGCATCTAATACATTTAACTGGAAAAATGATTCGTTATGATACAATGTTCGCTTATACCTATGTAATAATTCCCATCTCAAACAAAATATTCTTGTGTAATTGCACACCTCTCCCTTAGTAGGGCACACAATATTGTTTAAAACTTACCAGAAGGTTAAGAAGGATTTTTTTTGGGATGGCCTTAAATTGTATATTCAAAAGCTTGTGGTGAAATGTTTGGTTTTCCAACAAAATAAAGTTGAAAAAATTAAGACCCCAGGTCTATTACAACCTTTATCCATTCCAAGCCAACATTCGGAGGAGGTTTCAATGGATTTTATCATAGGTTTACCCAAGTCTGAAGCAAAGAATGTCATCATGGTGATAGATGACAGACTTACCAAGCATGCACACTTTTGTGCATTATCTCATCCTTTTAAAGTTGTTAGCACCTAAATCTGCCTTAGGTTGAAGGAAGGCAAAATTCATGGTAACCACAAACCACGCTCAGTCTGGTAGCTAGCCCTACCAGAACAGGAAAGGGCTCTCTCTGTGTCACACTCAGTGAATAAATAAACGATATGGACTGAGATGACTTAATATGAATATTGATTTTAGGCTAGATAAATAAATATGGAAACAAGAGACAATTTTTGATAAATGACTGAGTTTGTGGGATGTATGGGATCGATGAACAACAATGAGCAGAGAATTTAACACAAAGGCACATATTATTTCGTGAGGCAAGACAGGCGGAAATTCTAGCAATTAAATTTGAAATAATGCTAAATTGAAAGATTGTTTAGGAGGGTGAAAAGGGCATAAACACATTAATCATTTTCAACAAAGGAAGAACATGAAACGTGAAACTTTCCCACAAGCAAAGCATTAAACATGAATTCTACCTTATCTTATTACAAAATTTCACTGGAAATGAATATGAATGAACTATGAAACATAACAAAATACATATAAAACATAAATAGAACACATTTTCTACACTCACACCACATGAATCTCATGAACCAGAGCCGCTGCCTTTCATTAATTCTCTGTTAAAATATACAATGAAGAACTGAGTTTGTCTCGCACAGTCTGCCAGAAATTACAACCCTCCCTTTGCGAATGGTTTTACATATAATAAATAGAATTTGCCATTGGGAAATGGAGAAACCCACAGTTGGGGATTTTTTAAAATCATTACAAACTGGAAATGCAAAGCCAACCATTAGTGACAGGTGCAGCGTTACAAAAATGACAAATTGCTTGGGTGACTGCTCGCATTCCTTTGCCACTTGGATAGGAGCCAACATTTAGTGAAAATACTTTAAACTTTGCCTTAGGTGCTGAGAAAAATGTAGTGTAAATGAGCTGGCCCACTTGGAGAAAATCACGAATCGAAATGTCGCGGAGCGGAAGTGATTTTGGCCTTTGGGTCTCTGTGCGCCGCACCCAAAACTTTATGCCTCACGCCACTTTGGATGTGATTTTGAGGTACTTTGTGAAGTCCAAATTATTCCCAAGTGTGCTTGTTAGAAAGAAATATTTGTCTGCTTTCCAACCCAAGTGGAATTTCTGAATTTGGTTCTCATTTTCCCCTCCAAAACTTCAATCTCCTAAGATTTCTTCCTGTGTGTCAAAATAGGGGCAGAGAGGTCAAATTTTGAGTGTTTTTGACCTCCTGGGACTCAAAACTTGCCCAAAATTCTTGGCCATGCACCAAAAGTCATGATTTTTCATGCTGAATCCAAAAATGCAAACCTTTCATGATTTGGAACTCCCCATCATAAGCGTCGTGCCAGTGGCACGACGCACAGGGAGAAAACCATGTTTTTTGTACAAAAATTTACCAAAATGCAAAAAGTGCTCCAAATTTCTTGAAATTTGGGCTGGAGCTTCTCCATCAAGTGTCATGCTAAGCTAAAGAGGCTTTAGCTAATATCTGAAGACGATCATGCTCCCTTTGCCTCTTTTGCTTCCTTATTGCGTTCTTTAGTTTTGCCTTTAAATTCCTTATTCGTGCCTTGCAAACATGATTGCATGCCCAATAATTGTTTTTCATGTGCCTGAGCATGTAATTGTTCTTGTTTGATTTCACCAATAGCTTTCTCTAAGTGGGTTTTTATCCTTTTGAGCCAAATCTCTCGATCAGCCTCTATCTCCTGCTGAATAGGTGTCCTCTCATTTAGGCTTCGTTGGGCAGCCTACTGGTCTTCACGGATGTTTTTCCACCTCTATGAGGCCTCCTGGGTGCATGTACCTCTGTTGAAAAATCACTGTGTGTCTCTTCTTCATGATCATATGACAAATCATATGTCATGTCTGCTGGTGGACAAACTGTCTTGGACAAATAGGTGTTGATATGTCACACTGTCTTGTAATGCCTTTGATGATGTGCTTGACCTTTGTCACCAAGAGAAAATAATGACATGAGGGACAGTAAGGGGAGGGAAAAATAGTGAGGGATTAAGGACTATTGGGAGATATTTGTTTTGGAAATATAGGAGGGTGGTGAGGGGTTTTATGTGTGGGATAGGGTTTAGGGTTTCACCTTTGAAAGTTTTGGGAAAGGGAATTTAGGATAGGGTTTAGTAACTTTAGGGGATGGGTAACAATGGAGTCAAGGAGCAAAGGGAATTAAGGATAATAGAGATAATGGAAAAGAGTAACCTTGGCGGCAAACAAGCTTGAAACCCTAGGCAGCAGTTTCCATGTGAGGAATTCAAAATGAAAGGGTTGAATTTCTGTTTGAATCATTAGCATCCATAAACCACCATAATGTTATAGACATTTTTGGGCACTTCAACCCCAATCATAAATGTCCATAAGCTGAGGGCTCCTAAGTCCCTAAAAGTTTTGCTTCACTACCTAAAGGAACAAGGTCAGCTGATTACATCATCTCCCAGAAGTT
>APFE030244873.1:26013-42528 GCA_000404065.3 Pinus taeda
TCATCCAAATCAAAGGATGATGAGTCCAAATCATCAGTCTGCCACACAGATGATTGTCTGTCCTATGTACATGAAAATGAATTTATAAAGCTGAGCATGGGAATGCCCGCCTCAACTATATCATGAAGAAAATGTTTTCAACATAATGTATTGTATTGTATCTTATTACAGGTCGACTCCCAGCTCGAAAAAACTTCAGATCCTCATAGTAAAGCATTTCACCCGACATCAAAAAGATTAATGACCTCATGCTTTAGGGGGCAACTGTTATAGACATTTTTGGGAAATTCAACCCCAATCATAATTGTCCATAAACTGAGGGCTCCTAAGTCCCTAAAAGTGTTGCTTCACTGCCTAAAGGAACAAGGTCAGTTGATTACATCATCTCCCAGAAGTTATCCACTAAAAACTGCTCATAAATGGTCAAAACTGGACCATACTGAAAACCCAGTGTAGAGGGTGTGATGCATATCACCTTCCCAGTGTACAAGGTGCGATGCATATTGAATTTCTCCTCTGTAGGGTGCAATGGTCGGGAATCAACAACTGGTAGGGACAAAATGCGAGGTGGAAGATCATGGAATCTTCTAGAAGCTTCCCCTATGACAATTGCCTCTCTGTTTTTGACCAGGGATGAGTAAGAGATCATCATTCTCCAAGTGGAAGCAGGAACTATCAGAGAGAGGACACTAATAAAGACCCTAGAATATGACTCACCTCCCTATAATCCTCTATATATGGATCCCTCATCACAGATATCCAGAGGCTGGAATTTTGTATCTTATAGAGAAGTGTTGCTGGTTTTCTGGTGTACATTCTTAGTGTTGGGTGATATAAGCTTTATTTGAGGTGAAGAAGGGCTTCCTAGTTGGAGGATGATGCTGGGTCAGAACATATGGTTGTAATCCTCTTGCTACTTTTCATCTTAATAAAGCTATTCAAGTTTTCCTCCATATTCTTGTGTACTTGTTTTTATATGCATTTGTATCGTTAACACACATTTGGTCTTGTGTTATTTATGAACATAGATCGTTGTTATTTGATAGTAGTATGTTGCTATGATTCCATAGGTTCTCTTTGAATCTGGGCAGAAGGAGAAGAAGCGGCAAAGCTATATGAGGAAGGAAAGGAAATCAAGCACAAGACTAAGGTCGTTCTCCTTTGTTCCCCTCTTGTCTATTTTCATAAAGGAAAATGAAATTAGACTTTACTTCTTTGTTTCTAAGATAGCTACCAGTCTTAGTGGGAATAGCACCATCCGAGTGGACACTATTCACGGTAACAAAATGGTGACTCCACTGGGGATCGACTAGATTGTTTGTTAGCCTATCTTTGTTTCTTTTATAAACTTACAGACAGAGCCTGAAGCCAAGCTAGCTAGCCTTCGAACTGCATTTGTCATACAAAATGCAAAGTAGATCAATGCTGCTTCAGTCTATCTTCAGGTTTTTTTTATGAATTAAACAATTGATCTGCATACAATCTAATTTCCCTAGGTGGTGGTACTAGTAACCTCCTTAGATCACCCCTATGTTTTACATATACTGAACATTACTTACTCGGCCTAAATCCCTGAACTGAATTGCAAATTGTGAGTAAAAACTTGTTTAAAGTCTCGCACTGGTACCATTGCACCCTGCCTTCAAGGCAGACTGTATGCATCGTACTTCCCAAGTGCAGTAGGTGAGTTGCATACTGAATTCACAGTGCGACAGGTGCGATGGTCAACGAAGTTTAACTTTACCCTTAGAATTTGGGTTTTTTCTCACTGTTTTCAATCCTATTCAGGAGTTTTGCTGTCTGTAGTCAGTGTATTTCTGTGAAAACCCCCCTTCTCTTACATTATTCTGCCTCCATAGTGCAAAGAGCTGTAAATGTTTTTATGTATTTTGCGCCATTTTCAGTTCTCTTTTGCAAAAATGTAGCATAGTCGAATTGTCGTTTCTTGATCTGAAAGTGTCGTAGCTGTCATTTTCAGTTTTAGAAGACAATCCCATTATTCTTGATAGTGGATTATACAGTTACTATTGCACATGATTTGAATTAATAGTTTTTAAAGTGTCGAAAAGCAATTTTCATTTCGAAATCGCAAAGTGTCTCTCTTACCTTCACTTCATTTTGAAAAGAAATTTGTTGAGTACTGTCGCTTTGAAAATAATTCAGATTTACACATAGCTTTCTTATCATCATTCATACATTAAGAAGGCTGAAAACAAATACATGCATGTGCATTTTCATTTTTATTGCTTGGTTTGATTTAGGACAGTGCATTTAGCGTATGCTCTGTGCTCTTTGCTGAAAGATTCTTTCTTTCATTAGTAGCTAGGATTTTCACTGCCTAAAAGAAGATTAAACATTTGTTTATCATCTTAGACTGCATTTTAGGAATTGTATACACATCACACGATGAACTTGAAAGGAAATTTTTTAAGCAAGATCAACTTAAAATAAATTTAATGAATCTAACAACGCTTTGGAACCTAACACACAACATCTAGAGGTCTAGGCTAGAGACGTATTCTGGCATCGTAAAACCTGGTAATTGTTTCTTTCATTGTTGGTTGGTTGATTCCTCCACTTTGAGACAACAAGTGCCAATACGGACTTGTGCTCCCACGTACTATAGAGTATATTTTGGGAGACCACAATAGGCTGCATCCTTTCTCCTTAGGAAGCCGTGTCTGCCGCCCTATCGATCACAATGCACTGAACACAACATTTGGGAAGATTGATTGTCGTACCATAAAAAGTATTTTGTAGTTTTGCAATTAGTTTGGTAATCCCCTCTGCCTAGATCTCCAGAGAAGTCCATTTTGATCCTTTTCAGACTCCTTAAAGGAAAAGGTCCTCTGAGCACTTGTCACTTCAGGCTTAGTAAAAATCGAAGGCGACTAGAGTCATGTTTTGTTTTTTCTCGACTCTTTAAAATTGAAATAACAAGTTGTGTCAAAGCGTTTAAAACTTATTTTAATCGGAATAACATCACAAATTCCCTCGTTGGTCTTTAGGTTGAGAAAATGGAGTCTACCAACCAAGGATTTCCCCTTGGAGGAAATCCTAGTCCCTTCTCCTCTTGGGGAGATGTTGGTGCACCCCATATGGCCACATTATCACTTCCAGGGTTGACAATTGGTTTGCTTGTCTGACTCTTCTCTACCTCTGTCATTCAGAATCCCGTAATTTCTAAATTGTCAAGTTAGCAACTAGATGACACTAGAGGTGCCTCCCAACCTTCTACTTCATCTGATTCTCCCTCTCCTCCTGCCTCTTCACTTGATAAATTCGATAAATCTAAAAGTCAAGTAACTGAGAATAAGAAGAAGCAGAAAGAGAAAAAAGAAAAGAAGAAAAAGGAACCAAAATCAAAAGGGGGAAACCAAGCATCATCTAGCAAAAATCCTCACACTGCACCATCGAAACCTAAATCTCCTCATGTCTTTTGCAATGGAGACCACTATCACCGAGATTGTTCCTGCATCCCTCGGATCTTAAGGGACTGGTCTCCTCGTTTGCACAACCCAGTGGCATCAACCTCTGACGATCATGTTGAATGCACACCATCAAACAATGAAAGCGAAGCACATGGATAGAAAAGGAATCCCAGATTTCCAGGTAAATTGTGTGAAGGCAATCACACCGTCCACCGTTGTCCCTTCCTTGATGAGGCTAAAAGAGTTTTGGATGACCGTCCCGCTTCACCGCTACGAATTCCTCCTAGATATAAAATACTCTTTCCAAGTCCTCCACTGGTTGAAAATCCGCTGGCCCATCATTGTGGTCAGCCGAAGTGTCTATAATTGAAAATGAACCCTCTGAATCCATACCAGACGAAAGTCAAAAGGTCGAGATGATAGCTGACTCGGTCTTGCCTTCAGAGTGTTCATCTTCAAATGATACCGTCTGGCGTAGCATGATGAGGAAGTTACATTGGTTAATCGGGGGGCCTTTTTGGGAGGTCGGGAACGCCACAAAAGTCGAAGTTGGCTTGGATTCCATCGAGGGCCTACGAGGAAATCATTTTTTATCTATTCCTATTCTCCAACATCTTCATTGAAGAGGTATGTTTTTCTCTCTCATATTGTGAAAATCATGGGTACACAATTGGTTACGAGAAGAAAACACTAGGGGTTTATACTGGCACAACTTATGCAATTAATGGTTATGCAACATTTTCCCTTCGTGAACATTTTTCACTTGTTAAAATATGGGGTTGAATTCAATAAAGTTGCACAGCCTCTGACAAAAATTATGGTTCCATTAGCTCAGAAAAATGTTGCTCTTATGGTAGAGTCTCAGTTAGAGCTTTTGGATGAGGAGAGCTTGCATAAAGACACAAGTATTCCTTCTTATGAGTGGTCATATGATCATATTTCACTTTTGGTAGAACTCTGATGTAGGCCGAGGCCTCGTGTCTAGCATAACACTACCAACAATGATGGTCAATTGCGTCACCCAAGAAGAACATAAAAGTTTTTCAGTTTGAGGGATTTAAGTGAGTTGTCACTTCGCCTATGTAAAATGTGTTCATGGTTTTCGGTTTGTATTCTGCAATTCACTTTTCATCCCTTCCTTGTCATTTTGTCATCGTGAAGATGGTAGTTCGTAACATGAAGAATTGTTAGCTACATTTTTCTTGAGTGTTTCGGATCCCCATAAATTGCAAGGATAATATGCTAGACGATGGGGTTCGAGAAAAAATTTAGTTGTAATGTAGCAATCAGAATTAGTCAAAATTATTTACATGTATGATAGACATTTGTTTTACTCACAAACATTTAGCAATGGAAGAGAATTGGGGGTTTCTTTGAGGGTTTTCCATCTAAAAAATGTAAGTTAGGAAATTAAAAAGAAAAATTAACATGGTTTTATTTTTTGGCTTTTGCTAAATTCTTTTTATTTTTATTTTTATTTTTTCCGACTTTATTTTCTTTAAAATAACTTTGTCAATCATATATACAATTAAGAAAAATAATATAATTAAAAGATACAATTGTTACTATAATCAAAATCATACCATGAAGAGTCAAGCCGTCTGAGGATGTAGTCGTGGATAGGAACCCTGGTGCGACCGCAACCTGACATGGGGTAGGGCTTTTGCAATATAGCTAGTACACGCCTTTGCTAGACTAGGCCCTTCCCCATCAACCACTTGGCTCCACTCCATTACAATCCTCCCATTCAATACACAACTTCCTTACTCCCCACGACCGTGACTAAAACCCTACTGTTTATCGAATATTTGCAGCTGTTGATCCCCTCCTGTGACGATTACTCTAGAAAATTGTGGCAGTTGGCATAACCCCCGATGCAACATTGGAGGCTGACCTAATAGACTACTCTGAGGACCCCCTCGAAGGTATATCCATTTTCAGCAAGAACCGTAGCTCTAAGGTATTCTTCCCTTTCAGTAGAGAGTTAACCAAAGTCATTTCTTTGATTTTGCCACTCACGACTCCATCTAGTGCAGTCATCAATCTGCCCAAAGTGCCATCATCTTGGCCACCTTGTGACATTCCTCCCCTGATGCCGATCTCCCTGCATTTCACATCTAGGAACACAGGCCCTGATCCATCGGCAAGTTCTTCTTGACTCTCATCCCTCCAACCCTTTGTCACCTCGCATTACCCCTCACAGTTTCACTAGGGAGTGTCTCCGCCCCTTCTAATTCCCATCATCTCGTCCTTAGCTCCTGTTCCCCCCTTTGGATGCTACACGAACATCCCCCCTATCCCAGATGCCTTCCCTATTGGCCCTGACCTAACTCCCCCAAACCCTAACCCTAATCCTGCTAACCCTAATTTCAATGGAGCTCAAGCGTGCACAAAAGGCACGGAGCCAAGACTTGGAAAGAGGTTAAGGTGTGTTAAACCCATGCCACAAGAGGTTTTCATTGAATAGGAGGAGGACTTCTAGTGGAAAGATACCATGGACATGGCTACAACAGTCCTGGTGGGAAGAGTTAGGGGATGGAATTACTCTGCGGCAAGACTAAAGAAATGGGTCATGGAAATATGGGGCCAACATCTGGTTAATCTACCTTTCATACAGACCTTTGTCTGTGGCTGGTTTTCTCTACGTTTTGTGCGAGCAGAACATACAAATTGGGTATTATCCTCCTTCTAGCATATTGAGTAGGGCCTTGTACTGCTAAGGAGGTGGAGTCCGCTCTCTGACCCAAATAGAGAACAGCTTGGGGCTACGCCAATTTGGGTTCATCTCCCCAGTCTGCCGCTCCATTTCTGGACTGAGGACATATTCAGGAGAATTGGGAACTCCCTAGGCACCTTCTTAGATTATGATAGATCATACCTCTCCATTGGGGTTATGGCTTATGCACGGATCCTAGTACATTTAGAAATTAAAGGAGGGCCGTAGGAGAAAATCATCCTGCATTGGAGGAATTACCATCTTACTCAGATCCTTGACTACGAGGGGGTCCCCTTTTGGTGTAGACAATGCCACAGAGTTGGTCACCTCTACAAATATTGCCCTCTTCTAGGGAAATTCAATATTGGGAACATAGGGAAGTCATCACCCATAATGAAAGCTCAGACACAGGCAGATCACTCGAAGGAGGTAGAGCATATAGACACTAAAGCAGCTAGACCTAGGCCGGTCTCAACAACATTGAAGAAGTGTGGGAAAACACCTCTCCGGCCTCCTTCACCTCCACTTACCAGTTCTAAGGTGGCCGTTGGAGCCGCGCTATCTTCGGGTATGTCAAATTCTGATCCTTGCTCTGCAAAATTTACTATTTCTTCGGCATATAATGATAAAGCTATGGGACCACAACAAAGCACTATTACCTTGCAATCCCACCCTAATCACCTTGAATGTCCACTGATTTCCCCTCCACCTACTATATCATGTACCCTGCCTTCTTTTCCAGAGGAGGTGCCATCTTATTGGAAACCTAAAATTGGTCCCATCTCCCATCAATACCACCTTCACTCACATTCACGGTTCTGGGCACCAGATGCTATAGGCATTAGACTAGTACCTTCCCCCACCTCTTTGAAACTCCCTCGAGGTAGACCATCCTCCTTGTCAAAAGCTAAACATCAAACAGGGATGGAGATTGCCACAGGTAAACAACTTACTCTTGATAGGGTCCTTAGAGCACATAATCCCCTAGAGTTGTCTCCACCATCAAGGTCATCTCTTTCAAATCCAGAGGGATTACCAGGCCCAAGAAAAAACTAGCACTGCGAAGGCTCCTCCAAACTTAGCTGACTGATATAGTCTTCCAACAAGAAACACTGGGTGTTTCTAATCCTATTTCCCCTCTCCTAGAATCCATGCTTCCAGGTGTTAGCCTCCTGCTACAGTAGGTTACTCATATTTCATGATTGACGTTTTTACAAGCCAAATATGTCATAATTTGCATGCTGCAATGCTCCATATTTTCTCACAGACACCAAAGAAAGAGGCCATGAAAGAATGCTAGTCAAAGTTCAACTTCTGCATTCCAATTTTGAAGAATTATTCCATTTTTGTAGACTTTTCTTGCTAAAGGGAGGTCTCCCTAGGTTTCAATTTCCTGTTTTAGAATATAGAGAATGAATATCTGTCCAAACAGTTTAATCTTGATAGATTCTTAGACAGGTAGAAAAGCAAAGGAGCCCAACTGTTTAATCTGGGCCCTTGGAAGAAATAAGGGTAGTCTGCAGATAAGAGGACAGAAAAAGAAAAGTTGAAAAGCTAGGTCTGCAAGTCTAAGTGCACCCAAACCAAAAATAAGAAAAAATGTTAGGTAATTAGGATGGGTAGGTAGCTTTGTGGTTGCAGAATCATTGATTATGATCAATTTTGTGTTTTCAAATGTTATATCCATTCAATCAATATGACAAAGCAGTTCCCATTTTGAAGGACTTCAAGCGTCGCATGTCTAACTTCCCCTTCTTCTCTCCCCTATATCATTTACTAACTTCCCCTAGAGAGGTCAAGATCTGCTTGATAACTCTCCTTTTCATCATTTTCATAACAATTCACCCTGGTAAAGATCTGCTTTACTCAAGCAATATTCATACTCCCTTTACGGATCATTGCTTCCTTTAAAAAGCCTAAGATTCACATACTTAGCGCTTCCTTATCACTGGTCATATTAACCGCTAACCTTACTATATAGCTCCCTATCTATCTCCTCATCCCCTATTTTTAACTATGTTAATAACTCCCTTATATATTTATCCCCTCCCTTTGGTTGAAAAATAACCATAAGTACACTTGGGAATTGCTAAGTTTGTCTGAAACATAGCAAGAACCCTCATCTTCCCCCTCCAAAACCATCTTCCAATACAGTGGACTCCTTCCAAAGCATGTAATTCTCTCTCTTAAGGTTATCGGACCCCTTCCGAGGCTGCAAATAATATTCAAAACCATATATTCCCCTCCTCCGATCACAAACAACCCTTGCCAATTTCTTTAACATTCTTTTGATCCCGGTGGACCCCCTCCAACGCGATTATCGCAATCGGAGGTCGCAAGGGTATTATGGCTCGCTGTTGTTTCTTCCTGATGGACGTCCCGCCGATGACATTTCGCAATCGGCATATCGCAAATACCATATGCCACATATATACGCCCCTCCCCCATTAGCCGATGTGATATCGCTAGTCGGTGATCGCAAGGGTCCTGCGCCCGAAATGCATGCCGCTTCCTTTTCTCTGATGTGACATTGCCACTACATCAAGAGAGCATATCGCTTCGCAAACACTTCCTCGCTACATGCCTCTATTTATTCACGTATTTTGTTTAAAATACGATTTATCATTAAAAACTCGCTTCACTACAAATTCATCGCAAATTCGCAGCATTTTAGCTATTACTATCGCATCGTAGAAATACATAAGGCGCCGCACCATCCAACACCCTGCCACGTCATCCTGCCATGTCACCCGCTGACGTCATCCACCGTACCAGGAGCTGTTGTTGACATCATGCTGATGTTACTCGCCAAAGAAAGGAGCGCAAGCGCGAAAAAGCATCTTAGGAGGCTTGGATTCAAATTCTAAGGCTCGGATTAATTACGCATCACTACAAAAAATAGGCCATATTGGAGAATCTTTAGGGAATCTTTTGATTCCTCGACCAATTTTGCACCGAAAAGGGCCGAAAGGGACCGATTTTGCAGTTTGGATCATAGCAGAAGACAGAGAGAGACCCGGTTCAGGCCTTAATGAGTATCAGAGCAAATGCAGAGCCAAAATCCACGTCAAAGAGTATCAGCGTTGCGGCAAAGTGTATCAAAGAAGGGCTTCTCAGGGCTCAAGGTGAATAGAACATTAAAAGAAATCCTCAAAAGTCAAGAAGTAGTTAAGGAACCACTCAGTGCTCATCATCACAATGACTGCACATTAAAACTCACATGAGATCAATGGACCATAACTCAAAACACAGTTATGACAGAAGCACTGCACTAGGCCATCAAAGACACCATATTAACTCATTTTGATCCAGCTGCCTCAGGCGCAGCTCAAGGGATGTTTACTTGCATTTAATTCCATCACAGGTTTAGGTTTAAAACACTTTTCCCCGTAGACCTGTTAAGGTCGGTTGTAATAAAAACTCCAGGATATTTTACCTATAAAGAGGGCCCGAAACAATGTAACTAAGGGTGTTGGTTGGTTGATATTTGTTGGTTGATGTTTTGTTTGAGCTAAGACTCGCACTATATACCTGATAATTTCTATAATCAAAGATTTCTGAAAGCTTGGAGGATGAACTGTTGGATGCATTGCTAATGGTTTTGAAGAGTGAACGATGGAATTCTCGTGTTGTTATATGAAACAATAAGTTTTTCTCACCTCTGTAATTTTTCAATTTCACATAAGCTCAAGTCACGGAACAAAAGTTTGGTTTAGAATTTTATTTGATGCACTCTACACTCAATTTCTGTGCCTTTTAAATGTTTTCCTCTTGATTTAGTCATAAATATGAATTCCTCATGGCTCATATTTACTCTAACTCACCTATAAATAATTGTTATTTAAGAATTCTTAGTTGCTCTTAAGTATGGTTCTTTCATGTTCCCTTTGCTAAACTGATTGAGAGATTATTTGTTGCCTCTCATTCCTTAGCCCTCAACACATCTGTGTTCAGCTCAGATATTGTTTCATGAATAGCTACCTTGCTCCACCTTTCTCTTGTGACGAAGAAAACGCACCATCAGTTGCACTCCATGACTCCACGCCCAATGGTTTGAAACTTATCTTACTATGCCTTGCCTCTTTTCTTGAAGACATCTCCCCTTCACCCAAGCCTTCCTTCCACCCAAAAACAAAATCCACTGAACCCAATAGCTAGCCTAAAATCATCATCAAACAAAGTTAAACATTAAGAGAGAGCCCTCTCTGATTGCAGGTGGGATAGAACCTGCAATCCAAAGATTGGTTTGTGGTTACCTCGGTCGTATACCTTCAGGAGCTTAGGGACAACCTGAGTGATAACATAATGGCGACACCACTGGGGAGCTTTCTCAGATAATCTCAGAAAACCAGTCTGAAGCTCCACAGAGGAAGAAATCGACCTATAAAAAGTCCGGTTGACTTGTGTTCTTAGAAAAATTCCCAAAAAATAAGTTAGAAGCTGGCTCCCAAGAAGCATTTGCGTCATACAAGGTCAAATACCGATTCGAATCCCCCGGCTGTTTTTGAAAACCCCAATATAATCCCCGAAATCCTTAGGAAACAAGAGCAGTAAGAAGATTCTGCTGATACTATTCCCAAGACAGTTCAGCCGAGTAGTTTTTCAACCCTTGTTAAGGTTTTGGTCCGTTCAAACCTTTCTTCCCCATGTTCAACATCCATTCCCCAACTTCTGTGTCCACACCTCCATTCACTGCAAATACCACCACTACTCCTATTACCCCGATTGTTCTTGTTATCCCAGTCACTCCAGTCGTTCCACTTTTCCCTATTATTCCCCTTATCCCCATTAAAATGGATAATAGATATGTGCCCTTACAGCTGCCTGCTAATCCCGGGGCTATGCCTCAGGATTATCAGAAAAAGATTACCTATTTCGATGGCACAAATTCGTGCACAGCCCTACAACATACAAAGAAAATGCAGGATTACTTTGAGAGTTATGAGATTGATGACGATAGTGTAAGGATGAAGATTTTTGTCCAAAGTTTGATAGGTGATGTCAAAACCTGGTTTAGAGCGCTTACACCCAACTCCATAGTAAACCCAGAAGCCTTATACCAGACATTTGTCAATAGACGGGAGAAAAGAAAAGACCCCTTGCACATATTATCTGAGTATGATACTATCAAAAGAGGACCTCAAGAGGCTGTTTTGGACTAGTGCGGGAGGTTTAATAATGTCTACAATGCAATACCACCAAATTTAAGACCACCACCTCATCTTTCTTTGTACAAATTCCCTGATGGTTTCGATGCTGAAATGGCATATCAGTTAAGGGAAAGAGCCCCTCAAAGCCTCGCAGAGATGCAAGATGTTGTTGTTAGTGTGGAGGAAAATCTGATTGCCAAAAGAAACAGAGCCAGAATTGAGAGAAGAACCACCTTCAAGGAAGAACCCTCAACCTTAGATCAAAAAATAGATGCTATCATTAACGGCATGCATAGGCTAGGAGACAGAGTAGAGAGCATTGAAAGAAAATCATCATGGGAAGCACAACAGACCAACACTATAAGGAACCCGAACTTCAGGAAAAATCAGACCATAAACACTGAAAGGGCTAGTCCCGACCATGATATTAGGCCTCCTTTCCAAGAAAACTACGCGGAGGCATCCACATCCAGTGAGCCCGCAGATGAGGCTCACACGAACCTGATAGATTCGAAAAACAAACAACAAATCTTTCTCACTGAAGAGGACCGAGACTACCCTGATGTAAAACAATTTCAAACCAAGTCAGGAGAGTCTTTTGATTTCAAACAAGGTTATGATTCTGATGTGTACGAGGTGCACAAACAATATAAGTTGAGAACAAGGACCGTTGATGCCCCTGCACCTAACAGAACAAAGGATAGCAAAATGCCTAATAAAATCAAAGACAATGTTGTCATTACAGACCGGCTGACATGGCTGCCCCAAACCCGCATCAGATAACGGTATAGGATATATCAGACATTCAGCCTCCTATTGATCAGCCTCTATCTCCCTCTCCCTCAAAGGAAAAACTGAATGGCACTCCAAAAAATCTTCCCAAAACAGAAATATCACAAACTGTCATTTACCATAACGCTGGCATTCAAAAAGAAAACACCGAAAACACTTTCGACAAGCAAAAAACTACTACTGCTAATGCAAGAATTCCATTGGATAAACCATTTAACTTAGAAGCAGAAATTGGAAAGCTCAAGATATCCATTCCCCTCTCAGAACTTGTCAAACATGATGAATATAGGCAACAAATTCAAAGGTCACTTCAACTACCAGAGGTCATGGATGATGTAAATGTTTTAGATGATACCCCTGAGCTGCTGTTTGGTCTAGAAGTTAACGGAAAATCAACATATGGACCTGTCCCACCCTTTTATGTCAATTTGCACATACATGACAAAATCTTGCATAATGCTATGTTTGACTCAGGTGCCTCACATAACCTTATGCCCAAAGCTGTAATGGAAAAACTAAACCTTGATGCCACAAGACCCTATAAATATCTATACTCCTTTGACTCAAATCAAGTCAAGTGTTTTGGCTTAATCAAAGACCTGTGTGTGTCTCTAGTCCAATTTCCCAACAAGACAATCCTAATGGACATAGTAGTTTCTGACATACCAACAAAATATGGCATGCTCCTATCAAGATCATGGGGAGAAAAACTTCAAGGATCCCTTCAACTTGACCTCTCCTATGCCACTATATATGTCTTTGGGCAACCAAAGAGACTATAAAGAGAAACACTGATGAAGTATGTGGTAAGCAATGAGGAAAAGCCCCATAATTTTCCGATTTACTCAATCCATTCTGATATGGATTCTTTTATTCTATTCAATGAGGACACCAAACCTCCAACGGATGAGAAGCCTTTAGCCTTAGAGCAAGAAACATGCATCAATAAGGAATCAGTTGCCAATACCCATGAAATTACAGTCAAGGCAACCAACAAACAAGAAGAACCTCCCGAAACAGAAATTTTAAGTCTGTCCAATCCTCAAATAACTGAAACTCTTAATACAAACCAAAGACAAGAAATCACATGGTGTTTAGAGTTTGATGGTTCTGTCAATAAGTTAGGAGCAGGGGCAGGGGTATGGATTCACAATACACATGATAATCATGCAGAAGGCCATGCCTATAGATTAAATTTCAGATGTACTAATAACATGGCAGAGTATGAGGCTCTCCTCTTAGGCCTTAAATTACTCAAAGCCCTAGGAGCTGCAAAAGTGTCCATTCTAGGCGACTCCGATTTGATTATACAACAGATGAAAGGTAACTTTGTTACCAATGATAATAGAATGAGAGCTTATAGGACTGCTGCCACAGAGATACTCAAGTCTTTCAATGAATCCAAGCTTGCCAAAATTTCAAGAGACCATAATATTCATGCTCACAGCCTAGCAACTTTTGCCAGCACATGCAAGCTTCCCTTTGAACCAAATCACCATTTCACTGCTGAGATAAAACATAGACCCTCAGTCCCCAACAATGTTAAGGATTGGCAAGTGTTTCAAAATGATACCCAGATTAACAATTTCCTCACCCTTGAGGGTGAATTTTCAAACACAAATGTTGATATGGATGCCATGAATTATTCCCAAGAGCTAACAGAAGAAAATCAGCAGGCTGTAATAGTTTCAACAGCTAAACAAATCCTTAACCCAACGGTTTTTGACAACGCAAACATAGAGCAACTAAAACAAATGTGTTTAGAGGAAGCAGCCAAAGCTGAGGATGATTTTATTGACCTAAAAAGTAATTTTCTGCCTGTTGGCCTTACTCCATTAGAGGACATGTTTGATGACAATGATGTGCCCAAGAAACCAAAAATGGAGCCTTTAAATGCTGCTATAGAAGAACACAACATAGGGACAACAGAACAGCCCAAAATGATTAAGTTGTCCAAAAATCTGCCCCCTGATCAAAAACCAAAATATGTGGATTTGTTCAAAGAGTTCCAAGATGTATTTGCTTGGAGTTATGAGGACTTGAAGTCCTATGACACCTCAGTAATTCAACACACCATTCCCTTAAAACCAAATCAGAAACCGTTCAAACGGAAACTGAGAAGAATCAACCCCATGCTTCTTCCCCTCATTGAAAAATAAATAAAGAAAATGTTTGAAGCAAGTATCATTGCACCCATTAGATTTTCTGAATGGGTATCTAACTTAGTTCCCACAAGGAAAAAATCAGGAGAGATAAGACTGTGTGTAGACTTGAGAAATTTAAACCAAGTCTCTCTAAAAGACCACTACCCTTTGCCCAAAATGGACCATATTCTACAAAGAGTAGTGGGATCATCTAGAATTTCTTTACTAGATGGGTTTTCAGGATTTAATCAGGTACTTGTTCACCCGGATGACCAAGACAAAACAGCCTTTACCACACCGTGGGGAACATTTAAGTATGTCAAAATGCCTTTTGGGCTGAAAAACGTTGGTGCTACCTTTCAAAGGGCAATGAATATTGCATTTTCCAAGGAGATACATGATTTCCTTGTTGTATACCTTGATGACCTAACCCCTTTCTCCAAATCTGACCAAGAGCACCTTAAACATCTGAGGCAAATTTTCATAACATGCAGGAAATATGACATTTCCTTGAATCCTAAGAAGTCCCTATTTTCCCTTGAGGAAGGCAAGATTTTAGGCCATATCATATCAAAAAATGGGATTAGAATTGATCCTGAAAGAATTCAAGCTATCCTCCAAATCCCATATCCAAGAAACGTAAAAGAGCTGCAAGCATTCCTTGGAAAGATCAATTTCCTAAGGAGATTCATCCCAAACCTAGCCGAGCTAATAAGGCTACTGAGAAATATGTTAAAGAAGGATGCAAAGGTAAAATGGTCTCTTGAAACCAAGCAGGCTTTTGAGAGTATCAAAACTGCCTTGACTCAAACGCCTGTCCTCACCAGTCCACAATTCGACAAAGATTTTATCATCTTTTCTTTTGCATCTGAGCATACCATAACCGCTATCCTTTTGCAGAAGGATGATCAAGGGAATGAAAATCCAATTGCTTTCTTCAGCCTAGCTTTAAGAGATGCACCCTTGAAATATCAGATTATGGAAAAGCAGGCTTATGCCCTCGTTAAGGCCATCAAAGACTTCAAAATTTACATCTTATACTCTCATGTGATCGCCTATGTCCCAAACTCTGTCGTAAAAGATATATTAACTCAAGAGGGACTAGAAGGCAAAAGAGGCAAGTGGATTGCCAGCATTCTGGAATATGACATTGAGATAAAACCTACCAAGCTGATAAAAGGACAAGGGTTAGCCAAACTAATGTCCGAAACAAACTTCCAAGCCTTAGACATCAATCAACTGGACAATGAATCGGAGCTGGCGACTCCATAGATCAGTGAAACCTTTTTGCGATCCCCATGGTATGCTGATATTTGCTTTGTATTGTTAAACCTGTGTGCTCCCCCAGGATTGTCCAGGACCAAGAAAAGATTTTAAAGGATGAAATCATCAAAGTTTTGTGTCATAGATGGTGCTTTGTTTTGGAAAAATCATGAAGGAATATTGCTTAATTGTTTAACTGTGAATGAAACTAACAGCATCATGAAATAATTCCATGCAGGGGACTGTGGAGGACACCTATATTGGAAGTCCACTACTGACAAGATTTTAAGGGTTGGTTATTATTGGCCCTCGCTATTTGAAAATGTCAAGAAAATTGTTGTTTCATGTCACAAATGCTAAATCTTTGAAGGGAAAAGAAAATTGTTGTCTTTGCCCCTTAAGCCCATTTCAACCGAAAATCCTTTTCAAAAATGGGGTCTTGACTTCATTGGAGAAATTCATCCCTCTTCCTCAGGCCAGCACAAGTGGATTTTAACAGCCACTGATTATTTCACCAAGTGGATTGAATCCATCCCATGTAGACAAGCCAATGACTCCACCATTATCCAATTCCTTGAGAGTAATATCCTTTCCATATTTGGTTGCCCTGAGAAGATCATCACTGATAACGTTGCTGCCTTCAAATCCAAAAAGATGATCAACTTCTGCCATAAATTCCACATTACCTTGGGCCACTCTACAGCGTACTATCCTCAAGGTAATGGCTTGGTCGAATCATCCAACAAAAGCCTCATCAACATCATAAAGAAAATGCTAGAGGAAAACAAAAAGAATTGGCATAGGAAGCTCACACATGCTCTGTGGGCCGACAGACTTTCAACTAAAAAATCCATTGGGATGAGCCCTTATGAGCTAGTATACGACATGGAGGCCAGATTTCCTTCATCTTTGGGCAATCCTACTATCAAACTGTTGCAGGAGATTCAGGCTAAACCAAATGACATGCAGAGCTCAGATGTTGAGATCGAAAAATTTCTTCATCTGTAATATCCATGTTG
>APFE030244891.1:0-12428 GCA_000404065.3 Pinus taeda
GATGGCGAAAAAATGGAAGCAAAGAATGACACAAAATAGGAAGCAAAAGACAATGAAAAATAGATGCAAAAAATGACGCAAAACTAGAAGCAAAACCTGTCATAAAATAAGATGCAAATCTTGGTTCAAAATTTGACGCAAAAAATGATGCATAGTTTGGTGCAAAAAATGATGCAAAATATAGAGTGAAAAAGGATGCAAAATCAGATGCAAAAAGGACGCTTTAAAAATTGTACAATAGAGCCAGATTTAGCGCCAGGTTGCTCATCACAATTACAAAAAAAATGCACTAAAATTTGGTGCTAAATCTTGCGCAAATCGTTGGTTTTGTTGTAGTGCTTGGATTATATTTTTACACTCTTTTTTTTATTACACAAACCTAGCTCATTACCGACTTATTAAAATTCAAGATGATCCATGCATTAGGAATTGTTTCACTCAATATTTAGGCTAAGTACCAAATCAGTCCAATATCATGGCAATTTTTACCTTCGAGCTCTAAGACGAGCACATGAAAAACTTTTGCAGGAGGTCATAATTTGGAGTTTGAAACACCAAAAGTCCTAAGTTCTTCAACAACATAATATGAGGAACGGGGCTAGAGGGATAAATACGCCATAGAAATCATACCACCTTTTTATACACGTAAGAGAAATGTTATTCAACAAACTAGTTCCGCCGATCCTTTTTATTGTTGACAAATTGTGGTAGAACATACTTCAGATTTAGTACATGAATCTTGGAGCCTTACTAGACTAGTTTCTTCACTTCAAATGATGAAAGAATGATAACATCATTAAATCCTCATTGGATAAGGACCGCTCGTCTATTTATCCATAAAACCCATCGGTCTTTATGTGATATAATATCATCATAATATTTTATATGGAGTGTATTATAGAGAAGGGAATATGTGTTGCACACATTAAAGAAGGGCTATTATGATAAGCTTTGATATGCACAAAGAATATTCATTGTGATATAGAGATATGTTCTTTTTATGTTAGAGAAACTATGTTGAGTTCTCAAAAAATAACTATGTGAAAGGAACACATGTGCATAAGCATAGAAACAATAGTTTATTACATGTATGAAGGTATAACGATTGTGTTATACATTTTAGTAGTGCTAATGGGTTAGATCTCTTAAAGAGAAATATGCATTAGTATGAATAAACATTATGGAAGTAAAACAGGTATTTACTTGAATATATGTACTAGTTAATTAGTATGTCATGCTTTCTCATGCACATAAGTTGATGTTAAATTTCACTTTTAGAGGTTGATTATTGATTGATTAATATTGTATATAATCTTGTTGCCAAAGCTTGTTGACGACAACAATGACAGGAAACGATGGCAATTTGTGCCAAAGAAAAGTGATGTTTAACATTGTGGTAGGTAAAGAATTAATGGTCCATGCAGATGAGTACGAGTTGCGGGATAGTACATTGATAGAACAATCACGCCACAAGGATGTAGCAAGTGGCAATATGTAGGTAAAGGGTTTCATGAAAAATGTAATAGCCTTAGCTAGTTTTATGACACTTTAATGATATTTTATTGTAATATTTTATAGCAATGGATAAGGGATGGAATCCCTTATAATCCATTGAGTGAGGGGTGAAAACCCTCATGAGTGTTTAATAATAAGATTAAACATTTGCTGGTTTTCATGCTACGGTGTTTCCAGGGTATATCAGTGTTCAAGTGTTCAATGTTGCGATTGCTTATTGTGTCAGTTGATGATACTGAATCCTTGATGATGATGACTCTTTATTTGATGTGATAATCATAATGTCAAGTATGTGATTAATTAATATGTTTAAGGAAAGCAGGAAATAGATGCAAGGTTCATCAGACAATTTATGTTATTGTACTATAATAGTGGTTGACAATGGTTATGTTACTTACTGTTCTCTACTGATATTTACTTTATGTTCTAAGAAGATCATATCTAATATCTAATGGTTAATGAGGAATGTGCAGTTGTGATTTGGATAATTACTTGTCGGTAATTTTTGTAAAAAATTCTAACTCCCTGCTTTTACATACTTTATGTTCTAAGAACATCATATCTAATAGTTAATGAGGAATGTGGAGTTGTGATTTGGATAATTAATTGTGGGTAATTTGTGTAAAAAATTCTAACTCCCTTACATGTGAGGTTACCAAGTATGTTACAAGAATTATGGAACCCAAGTTTTGGAATTGAGGTAACTTATTTTCATGGATATGAATTGTTTTGCATATAATTTGTAACAAAATTTGCTTTTAAGTTTATAAAAGTGGTTTTAAGTATTTGTATTAACTTTTATTTAATAGATAGATTTTATATTTTATTTGACAAAAACGTCTCGAAGCTTATTCGACGGGTCAACACATGTCGATCAAAAAGTGTCGTTTTATTAGTCTCTAGGTAGCATCCCTGGGTTCCTTGATATCATCCCTGTCCAACCCAGCAAAAAACGCATATTTTTTCGTGCTTAAACCGCGGCTGCTCATTACCCCGAATAACCAGCACGAATCTACTAACTTACTTCGGCCGAGTACGAGGACCACCCAAGACTGACTCGCCCATACAGCTTTCTAGAAACCACCCCTAGGCCAAGGATCGATGGTCACTTATCAATCTAACGAGTGCTTTATCGGGTGAGGGAAAGGTTCGAGTGAGGGAGGTGAGAGAAAGAAGGTTGCATATGGAGGGCTTGGGTACTTGAATGAGTTGATTGACACTACCAAGCACGAATTCGATTATATGTGTTAGCTTCACTTTCCTATCGTCAGGCGAGGGCCCCCTCACCTTCGCTCACTCAGGTGAGCGCTCTATATATTCCCTCAGGGGGAACAAGTGGAGTATGTCAGGTAGGAATGATACTTACACTAGTAGCCTGTAGGTCTTCATATTAGTGGCATCAACTCATTATTATGAGAAAAAGTGGGTTCAGTGTGTAGGAATGTCCATAATGTTCTTCATAAGTAGGAAGGCTAGGTGTATTGTCAATGCTTCTAATCGGTGGTGGGAGACCTCTTAAGATTGCATGTAAGGTGTATGGCTTGCAATCTAACGTGAATACTCTGCTTAGTGGTTGTATAGGGTATAAGGTGTAATGGTGGGGATGTTCCCGTGGCAACAAAAAAACCCTAATAATAAATATATATTTATTAAAAAATAGTAATAATAAATATATGTTTATGATACATTATAAATAAGGAGTTGGTGTAACTATTTAATTATATGACTAGTTGATAAACATTGCAATTTTATGAATTTATTGTTTTTTTGTTAATTACTATATTAAAAATAAGTCAAAAATTTTAAGAATAAAAAAAATGTTGTTTTTAATTAAAATATTATGACGGAATTATGAAAAATTGATTCATTAATTCATTTACTCTTAAATATAAGAAATTGTCATAAACTATTATAGTTAAGATTATATGATGTGTTAAAAATATTTTTCATTAACTATATTAAAAGATTCATTTTTTAAATTTTCAAGTGAAATCTATATTTAACTTGTAAATTTTAATATATAGTAAAAAATAATTTTTAAGAAACTGTGATATTTTTAATTACACTTATTCAAAATAATATTGTTCCAATATCTAATTTAGAATTCAATATACAATTTTAAAATAAAATAAAACAACATATAGTTTGTATTATTCATTTTTTTCCTCAATTTTTTTATACTTATGCATATATGAAGTCTCCATGTTTCAAAGCAAAAAAAAAAACCAAGATATTCAAATTTAACACTTGTCAAATGAATGAAGATTGAGTTATATATATATATAACATGAAACACAAAGTATACACAATTGGATGGAAAATTCAATAACATATCCTCCATCCAATAATAAATCCACAAACACAAACCTATCACTTAAGGTGATAGAAATGAAATACTTTCACCACATAAAATCTAACTTCTTATCTCATCACAATTCAAAAAAAAAAATATACAACACTCCATTATAAAAGTGACCCTCATTCTAAAATCAAAAATACAATTTTCAATTCTACCATCTTCATAAATATAAAGTTATATTCCCTTATAAATCAAACACTATCTATTCTTCTGATCAAGAAAATAAAAACATTATATAAACTCGATGTTAAAAACAAAAACATTATTTAAGATTTAACAAATTTTAAAATTTATGAAAACAAATTGTTAAACTATACTTAACAGCATTAAATTAACAACGTTAAGATTAAATCGCTTAAATACTAAATCACTCTATTAACTCATAATAATTAATATTAAATCACCTCATTAACTCATAATAAATAATTAAAAGGTTGCCTGGAGAACTACTCTTCTTGCAACTCTCAATTAGATTTAGTGTTCAAATTCTACGGTCTTATGCAAAATACACACAACTCATATAAAAAAATCCAATTCTGCCCATTGTTTTGGCATAATAAGCTTTTAAAATATTACTCCATGTAGTTAGTGCTTGATCTGCGTCCTCACTACCACATTCGGATTCTTCACAGCCAAGCTCATCATGGCTTCACCATAAAGCATTCCATTGAGCTCTGCGATGAAGACTCCGACTGTGGGACTGAGTGCGTTGAGCTTCAAATCCAACCTCTCATTAATGTCTCTGCAACAACAACTCGATTGTAGGGTGCTTACAACTCATGGCAATGGATTGTATCGTCTGATTGCATAGTGGGGCTGAGCTTCAATGTCTCAACCAATCCACTCTCTCATTGCATAAGGGGCAATGGATTGCATAGTGGGACTGAGCTTCAAATCCAATCTCTAATTGCATGGTGGGAAATGGGTTGTACCTTTTAACTTCATTCAATCTCTTTGGATTCTAACGGCATCATGTAACGTATCCGTTATTCTATGGAGTTCACAGTTAATTATGAATCTGAACTATACTATAAATATCGTTGTTCGCAACTTAATTGTGATCTATAACTGTAATAATCCTCAGTTCTCTCTTAGATAAAGTACAGTTGACTATAAATAATCTTTAGTTGACTGTTGTAGTTACTATCAGCGCCGATTTAACTTTAAGGGTATCAAAGTTTGCTGGGCGACCGGGCGAGCGCACACGACGGGCGCGTGCCGAACAGGCGTGCGATGGCTCCATCGCACAAAATGCGACATTACTCAGAACAAGTTTGCGACGATAAGCGAGCGACTTGGAAATATGACCGAGCGTTGAGAAAACTTATATGAAGTGAGGAGAGGCTTGCATATGGCAAGGCCGATAGCCATGATAAGGTTTTAGGGCGTGTTTGTGGCGGAATTGGGGGTCGGCCAAGGGGCGACTACCCCCACACACAACGACGCTTGGAACCTATAAACAAGTGACCGTGTGAGCTCATTTCACCAACGAAGATCATCGCATATCTTCACAACACAAGTGGAAACTGCGCACAAGGAAGGAAGTGCGCATTTCTCATGTGCACTTGCCTTGAAGACTTGGACGATTGCCTAGATAAATATACTCATGTATAATTGGTACATGTAAGTCATTCCTGTGCTTATAGATAACACCACATTTACGTATATGAGCTAAATGATTTAACAATTTAAAAGGGTTAGAAGTAACCACACAACATTTTTCATGCAAGTAGTAACTAAACAGAATGGTGGAGAACATCAGTAAATCTACTATAATATAAAACTAATTTCCTTTATATATGAAACATATAGATCCATTATCACAGGCATTCATTGCTACCAGGTTTATCAAAATAAATAAGAGGTAAGATCAGAGGAAAGATTTAGTATATTATGAGCCACAATTAGGAAATTTTTCATCTAGCGAAAGGTGAATAATAAATTTGAATTTCACGTCCTTGAAATTTAAAATACCCAGGGAATCAACTGGTTCAAGTTTAAAAGAAGTAAATATTCATGCCATATTTATATTCACTCCTTGTCGAATATTATAAGCCAACCAAAAATGGATCTTGCCTCCGCCCTTCCTTCAATTGCGCATCGCTGGCCTCTAGCCTCATTTCTTCATCTAGACATGATGAACCCTCCGCTTGGAGGACAGTGGAAGCCAATGTCTCCCTTTCCAATAACAGGCATGATGGTGGAAGTGACAATAATAACTAAAAATACTACTACTCTTGAACCCTATACTCTTCCTTTTTTATTAATGAATTTGAAATTTGGCTATAAGAAGTGGAGGAACCACACAAAGGAAAAAGGAGAAGGATGCATGATTGAGCTTGCAGTGAATCATATTTATAGAGAGCGTGTTGCTTTTATAGTAACCTTTTTCTCAATTTGGTTATTTGCATGACTTAGAAATCGTATAGCTTATCCACTCTTTCCTCTTTAAATAACAATAAAAGCCACCACCCATGTTAGCAAGGTTTATATGTCATAGTGGTTAGATAAGGATTATAGACATGTCTTACTCCATTAATCTAGATCCTCATCCTATCCATATCTTTATTTAGAATAACAGTGTGTTATGTGATAGCTTTTATCAACATGTCCGTAGATCACATTTCTAGATCCGTAAACCAGAAAGTTGGCTTTTAATAGTGCTATTGCTTGGATGCATTCCTTAAACTTACAACCATGGTTTTCTCTGAAAAAAATATACGACAACTTTCCCATGCCTTCATATTTGCAATAGCGTAAAAATACATGCAACTTTTTTATTGTTTATAACAGTGTTTGTGATTTCTCTCATTTCTAATATTTGGATGGTGCTACTGCCTTACCTGCCGGCCATCATTCCATTTGTGAAAACTTCTAATTGAAATAATCACTGCTTTCTCGGCTTTCACTACTTTTCTCATGCCTAGTCGGGAAAATTATCAACTCCCCAGGCGTCGGGTCACAAGGGATGAGCTTGATATGACGAGCCATGTGGATTTTCCCTGTAGTAGTTTAATAGGCTAGATTGTAAACTAAGAGTTCGAGTGCCTCACCCCCTTCTCAATTTACATCTCTACCCCTCTTATACTATGATTGAAGGAAGGGGGCTAGAGGGATAAATACGCCATCGAAATCATACCACATTTTTATACACGTAAGAGAAATGTTATTCAACAAACTAGTTCCGCCGATCCTTTTTATTGTTGACAAATTTTGGTAGAACATACTTCAGATTTAGTACATGAATCTTGGAGCCTTACTAGACCAGTTTCTTCACTTCAAATGATGAAAGAATGATAACATCATTAAATCCTCATTGGATAAGGACCACTCTTCTATTTATCCATAAAACCCATCGGTCTTTATGTGATTTAATATCATCATAATATTTTATATGGAGTGGATTTGAATGTCAATGCTTCCACACTCCCATCATGCATAAGTCACTATGCACAGTTATACCATAATTTAATCAATTTGAGATCCTTATTTTATAAGGACCATTTAATAACATGTTATATACATAGTAAATTATATATTTTATCGGCTCCTAGCCGAAGATCTTGCCAAGGATCAACTGTCCTCAATTGGTCGATGCACTGGGTATTTAATACCCTCTTTCATGATTTAGTTACCATTAGCGGCATCTCGAAAGGAACAAAACATGGCATACAAAAGGATATCAAATTGGGGAAAAACAAGTACACATAAATGGGCACCAAATTAGATGCAAAAAAAGATAGAAAACGAGATGTAAAATAAGATGCAAAGTTGAGTGTTAAAAAGAAGCAAAAAATGTTACAAATTAAGATGCCAAATTATGATGCAAATAATGGTGTAAATTTGGGATGCAAACTTGGGTGCAAAAAAAGAAAGAAAAAGATGTAAGAAAAGAAATAAAACAAGATGCAAAATGGGGCCGAAAAAAGGTGAAACCAAGGATGCCATATTGGATGTAAAAAATGATTCCTAATAAGATGCGAATTTAGTCTCAAACTTAGACACACAATTATATGTAAATGTGGACACAAAATGAGGTAGAAAAAGATGCAAATTTGGATGGTAAAAACGATGTAAAACTAGACACAAAAAAATGCAAAATTGGATGAAAAAGTGGGCGTAAATAATGGTGCAACATTGGACACATAAGTAGACACAAAAAATGGTGCAAAAATGGTCATAAAAATAGCTTAAAATTGGATGCAAAACTTGGTGCAAAAACAAATACAAAATTAGACGTAAAAAATGGCTCTAAATTGAATGTACCATTAGACACAAAATAAGATGCAAAGGTGGACACAACACATGACTCAACATAAGATGCAAATATAAATGCAAATTTGGATGCTCAAAATGATGTAACATTGGATGCAAGAAACGGTGTTAAAAACGACGCAAAATTGGATGCAACAAATGACGCAAAATATGGTGCAAAATGAGATGGGAAAAATGGAGACAAATCAAACGTAAATGTAGACGTAAAAAATGGTTCAAAAAAAGATGTAAAAATGGGCAGAAAAATGGATGCAAAATTTGGTGCTAAATCAAATTCAACATATGGTGCAAAGATAGGCACCAAAGCTGGTGCAAAAATAGAAGCAAAAACTAGTGTAAGACTAGATACAAAACCTGGCGTAAGACTAGATGCAAAAACTGACACAAAATGGATGCAGAAAAAGACGTTAAATTGGAAGAAAAATACAGTGTAAACTTGATGCAAATGATGGCGCAAAAATGGAAGAAAAGAATGAAAAAAAATAGGAAGCAAAAGACAATGAAAAATAGATGCAAAAAATGACACAAAACTAGAAGAAAAACCTGTCATAAAATAAGATGCAAATCTTGGTTCAAAATCTGACGCAAAAAATGATGCATAGTTTGGTGCAAAAAATGATGCAAAATCTAGAGTGAAAAAGGGTGCAAAATCAAACGCAAAAAGGACGCTTTAAAAATTGTACAATAGAGCCAGATTTAGCACCAGGTTGCTCACCACAATTACAAAAAAAATGCACTAAAATATGGCGCTAAATCTTGCGCAAATCGTTGGTTTTGTTGTAGTGCTTGGATTATAATTTTACACTCTTTTTTTTATTACACAAAACTAGCTCATTACCGACTTATTAAAATTCAAGATGATCCATGCACGAGGAATTGTTTCACTCAATATTTAGGCTAAGTACCAAATCAGTCCAATATCATGGCAATTTTTACCTTTGAGCTCTAAGACGAGCACATGAAAAACTTTTGCAGGAGGTGATAATTTGGAGTTTGAAACACCAAAACTCCTAAGTTCTTCAACAACATAATATGAGGAAGGGGGCTAGAGGGATAAGTACGCCATAGAAATCATACCACCTTTTTATACACGTAAGAGAAATGTTATTCAACAAACTATTTCCGCCGATCCTTTTTATTGTTGACCAATTGTGGTAGAACATACTTCAGATTTAGTACATGAATCTTGGAGCCTTACTAGACCAATTTCTTCACTTCAAATGATGAAAGAATGATAACATCATTAAATCCTCATTCGATAAGGACCGCTCGTCTATTTATCCATAAAACCCATCGGTCTTTATGTGATTTAATATCATCATAATATTTTATATGGAGTGTATTTGAATGTCAATGCTTCCACACTCCGATCATGCATAAGCCACTATGCACAGTTATACCATAATTTAATCAATTTGAGATCCTTATTTTATAAGGACCATATAATAACATGTTATATACATATTAAATTATATATTTTATTGTAGGTGTGTTAAGGAGGGAGTGACAAGGGATGTTAGGCAATGTTAACGCATGCTAGAGTGGAAAAACACCCTTTCGATTGGTTTACAGACAAGAAGTCGTAATGTCGATGGAATACATAGTGCCTAGTGATCCTCGTCCGGGTGTCACAAAGGACCCTTCTAAGACCTTTTACTTATGTGATGTGTTAAATTGCATTTTTAAAAGAACATAAACAAATACATCTTCATACTGTAAAGAAGAGGAATATGACATTCATCAACACATGAAAACATAAGTCGTTGATAAGGATTTCTCCACGAGAACACATATTCAAACAATAGTTATTGCATTAATTGAAAAGAGAACGCATATAAAATAAATAGAAGTTAAGTTGGATTTTATTGAAAAAGGATATATGCTTTATTTCATTGGGATACTAGCTAATTTCGAAGTTCTTGTGAAATAGTTATGCATTGCATGCATGATAGAAATAGCTAATGATATGCTTCTAGGCACATAGATAATCATTCTAACTTTCTTGAAGATAACGTATGTTTTATATATACATAAATATAGTTTTCTTTTAGAAAAAGAGTGAATTCTTCATGTATGAAAATAATGACTTTATGAGAGATCTCTTGAAAATAAAGAAAAATATTCTTTCCTTAAAAGACACATATGAATAGTGTTCATGCAAGAACAAGAATCCATACTTGTTTCATGAAGAGATTATGTGCTTTGAAGTAAAAGTAATTGTGTTCGGAAAAACACATGTTGCATGCATATAAGGGTAGCTGTCGTGACATTGGAAATATGATTTGGTGTGTATGTAGGGAAAGTATTATGATGAATCTCTGAAAATAATATCGATGTTAACTTTCTTGAAAATATTAATCTCTTGAAAAGATTGTCTTGCTAGGTGAGTTGGATCAATTTCTTGATTTTGGTGCATAAGGGATTAAGTTAACATTGTTATTGTTTCATGATTTTTAAGCATAAATATGGGTATCTATAATAATTTCTTGAAAACGGAAGCATGAGAAACTTACATATAGGAAGATAGAGAAATGAGGTTATAATGACTTCCTTTAAGGAAGAAGTATGTAATTTGTTACATGAAATGATGGTAGTATTATAGAGAAGGGAATATGTGTTGCACACATTAAGGAAGGGCTATTATGATAAGCTATGGTATGCACAAAGAATAGTCATTGTGATATAGAGATATGTTATTTGTATGTTAGAGAAACTATGTTGAGTTCTCGAAAAATAACTATGTGAAAGGAACACATGTGCATAAGCATAGAAACAATAGTTTATCACATGTATGAAGGTATAATGATTGTGTTATACATTTTAGTAGTGCTAATGATCTGCGTCCTTACTGCCACATTCGGATTAAGTTGGCATCAATACTCCATGCAGTTAGTGCTTGATCTGCGTCCTTACTGCCACATTCGGATTCTTCAGAGCCAAGCTCATCATGGCTTCACCATAAAGCGTTCGATTGAGCTCTGTTCTGAAGACTCCGACTGTGGGACTGAGTGCACTGAGCTTCAAATCCGGCCTCTCATTAATGTCTCTACAACAACAACTCGATTGGAGGGCGCTTACAACTCATGGCAATGGATTGTATCGTCTGATTGCATAGTGGGGCTGAGCTTCAATGTCTCAGCCAATCCAATCTCTCATTGCATAAGGGGCAATGGATTGCATAGTGGGGCTGAGCTTCAAATCCAATCTCTAATTGCATGGTGGGCAATGGGTTGTACCTTTTAACTTCATTCAATTTCTTTGGATTCCAATGGCATCACTTAACGTATCCGTTATTCGATGGAGTTCACAGTTAATTACGATCTATAACTGTAATAATCTTCAGTTCTCTCTTAGATAGAGTACAGTTGACTGTAAATAATCTTCAGTTGACTATTGTAGTTACTATCGGCGCCGATTTAATTTTAAAGGTATCAAAGTTTACTATTAGATAGAGTTAAGTTGTTAATAATTAATTGAATTTTAAAACTGATCGGTGCAGAACTTCAGGGTTGACTACAGCTTAACGTGAATACCTTATAGTTATCTAAGAAGTATAGCTGCAGCAGACCAGGGTTATGGAACTCTATTTTTAGAAACGAGGTAATTTAATTGGATGGATATAAAATTATTTGCATATAATCTGTTTTAAAACTGGTGTTTAAGTTTATAAAAATAATTATTGTTATCTACGAAGTATAGCTGCAGCAGACCAGAGTTATGGAACTCTATTTTTAGAAACGAGGTAATTTAATTGGATGGATATAAAATTGTTTGCATATAATCTGTTTTAAAACTGGCGTTTAAGTTTATAAAAATAATTTTAATTATTTAAATTCACTGTATTGAACAATTATTTTTAGATTTAAAATTTTCATATATAAATTTAAAATTTCATTAAAATTTCATTTTTGTAATATATAAATTTTTAAAATTATATTCAAGTTTTAAAGATTATATTTTAATAGCATTGTATAGACTTTTTAATAAGTATATGTTAATAATGTTCTAAAGCAAAATATTAACTCATAGTTTTTGAAGTTTAATATTAACTCATAGTTTTTGAAGTTTAATATTCATCAGATTTATAAGAAGAGCTTCGGTGTAAAATCAAATGAAAAAGATTTTTGTCGATGCGTTTCGAACCAACTACTGTGATTCATCGTAAGGACAAGTTGAAGAATCATATCTGGCCGAGCATGTTAAATAGTGTGCAGAGACTTCAACAACGGCTATTTTGGACTTTTGGACTCTAGGGCTAGGTCAACATTATATTAATAAA
>APFE030244902.1:0-10185 GCA_000404065.3 Pinus taeda
GGCATTGTAAAAGGCTAGGAAGGTCAGTATTGTAACAAAGGTTGTGAAATTGAGATCTAATGTGGTTGTATGCAGGGCACTCTAAGAGGAAGTGGTTTTCATCCTCGATGCTCCTATTCTCACAAATATGGCAGATTCTTTCTATCCATGGCGTTTTAGGAACTGTCCAACGGCCAGTTTCACTATGGAGCTCATGAGAATTCGTTCTAATCTTTGTTATATTAATTTTCTTCTTTGAGCTAATTAAAATAGAGAGATACTTTTGATCTTCAAGGGTGGGGTTGATGACCCTCTTATAATAACTTAATTTTCTTTTAGACGCTAAATCTTTCTCACACCACAATTTCTCTTTGAACTTAGAAGTAACAATATCTTTAATGTTATTTATGTTTTGCCAAGCATCGTTCTCATTAATCTCCCAATAGTTTAACCAGGCCCTTGTGTCCTTATGCCATCCTCGGTTAAGCCTTAGGTGATTTTGGCTGGAATTTAAAGCTAGCTTAGGAAGTCTATGATTGAAGTCAACGTGGCTCTAGGAAGTATACGTGGCTCAGGGTTCAAGATTGAAGTCAAGACCGCTCACGCATGTGATAGAAGGGTATAATTATTTTTTACACCCATAAAAATTAAAATAGGTGTATAAAATTATTTTTTATACCAATAAAAATGAAAATATGGAATTATAGGTCAAATTTGAAAATATGGAATTATAGGTCAAATTGGAAAAGAATTAAAAATTTTGAGTTTTTTAATTTAAAATCAAAAGATGTTTTACTCCATATATTTTTTTTATTTGTTTTTATTTTTTTTAATTTTCATAAGAAGAAGTAAAAAGGTGTTTTACTTTACATACATTATTATTAATATTTTTTCATTTAGAAATTTTTTATAAAACCATAAAAATTAGAAAAAAAAGTGCTAACAATTTTGTTGTGCTCTATATTGTTTTTATCTTTTTGGGGAACTTTTTCAATTGAAAGTGGAAAAGTTGTTTTTACTTTACATTGTTTATATTATTCTTTTATTAATATTTTTTTATTATAAATTATAACTATTAAAAAATAAGAATGTTTATAAATTCTCTCCTCATCATAAATTCAAATAAGAACTGTTCACAATGGTTATTAGTATCATAATTTTAAAAAAGAATAATTATAATATTTATATGATAGAATTTTAATGTTATGGAATTCATGGATATATGTAATTTTTTTTGGTAGAGAATCAAAGATCAAAATTATTGGTTGTGGTGAATCCTCTTACTGCTCAAAAGAGAAATTATTGTAATTTGAATAAACTCTTTATTCTCTTGCTACTTGGATTTGCAAATGATAAGTACCCATCTTCCCAAGAGTATTGTAAACATATCTTATTTCTACTTACCCTATTTGCTTGTATTTACTCCCTACTTTGCTTGCTTGCATTTAATGTTTGCTTTAGTTGCTTGGATTTATCAATAAAATATGCATGGCTTCTTTATGCCTACTTACCCTGAAGACATGACACTAGACAGGATGGATCAAAATTGATCCAATGTGGGTTCGAGTCTTTATTCTTAGAAATGCCTTAGTTGCTTGGATTTATCAATAAAATATGCATGGCTTCTTTATGCTTACTTAACCTGAAGACATGACAGTAACACGATGGATCAAAATTGATCCAATGTGGGTTCGAGTCTTTATTTTTAGAAATTCAACATTGAATAAGTAGTATTCAATTTAAACTAATGTTATTTTTATGTTCTTTTGTAGATGATATTCTACATCATAATGCACATGTGTACAAATCATTATGCCTAGGCAAAGATTCTAATAACTTATATTTCTTTTATGGAAAATTACATTGTAGGAGGTTGTAAATAGTAGTGTTTTTTTAATTTTTTTTTTTTTAAATTGGAACATTGCAATTATATCGATATAAATAATATTAAAATTATTAATTTTATTTTTTTAATTTTTTTTTATTTTTTATTTTTTGCAAATGCTTGATTGATTGGACCAATTACTCTACAAGAAAGAAGAATAGTTTCATTGTATATGAGGAATGACTTCTAAGAGATGAAAAAGTTACTAATTGGTCTTATTTAATTCCCTCCATATAATTGTATAATTATTACATAGAGTGTAAGTAAATGGTACAATTGAATTCTTTCCATATGATTCTTATATAAATTGTAAGCAAATGATCCTCACAAATTCAATCCATATAATTCTTATATGCACTATAATATTATAATATTGTTAAACTAGTGCCACCACACATATTCAAATATACTTGGAATTTTGACATCAAGATAAGGCTCTTTGTTTGATGTCTAGATAAAGGGTAAGAGATATTATATATAATTTTAATTTTTCTTTTCTTTTTTAATATGAAAAAATTAAAAAAATATTATGAAATTGACCCTATTCTACTAATCTCTTCAAATTTGATCTTCTTGGGTAGGCATCCATGCTTACGATATTGACATGGAAAAGTATGATACATGACATGGAAGTGGCATACCTTGGTTGACTACATTTCCTATTGACATTGTTGAGTCCTCGCCTTTTTTGACATTACAGATTATCTCCTCTAAGTGGGTGCCAAAGATCATCTCTTTCAGAAGAAAAAAATTGTTCACCTTACCATTTTGCGGGAAAAAGGAAGAAGGAACTTAGATCACCAAAAAATATCTCTTAACTACAAAACACTCAGTAATAATAATTTGACACTTGTGGAATAATTGTGGTGATCGTTTTGATGAATGAAAGGAATTTTGGGGAGTAGAGTAGGGATGAAATTTGATGGGTAAATTGGATGAAATATAATTAAAATTTTTCTATGTTTATCAATATTTTTGGTTAAAATATTCAATATAGTATTAAAGTCACAAAAATCGTTAAATGTGATAAGTGTTTCATATTTGAATTTCCTAATTTGTTTGGGAGTTTTTCATGGAATCATTATTGTGGAAGAATTTTAAAATTGTTTTTGGCATTTTCTAAGAATTTATGGTCAAAATTTAGTGAAATAATCTTATTTTGGTTAAATTGTGTTTTTTGTTGTTGTTTAAGATTAATTTTAGAATGCATGAGTAGATTCAAAAATCTTGAAAAAAGTTTGTACACTTGGATTGTGTAGAGTTCACAAATCTAATTAATGATTCCAATAAATTCCTTCTAGAATTTGACCAGAAAATACACTTGAAAAACTTTCGAAACATATAACAATTACTATGACTATGAACTTTTCAAGTGTATTGTTTCACCATGTGTAAATTGTTGTCCTTTGTATATGGTTCTAGGAAATAGAACTATGTCAAAGCATCTAAGTAAGGGATGTGTTTGAAAATGGACGATTTAAAGATAGAAACACTCTTAGATGTTTATAATCCTTGAAAACTTTAAAGAGCATTCAAAGTGTCGATTCCAACAATAACAACATACAAATCTTTGAAATCAATTATTCTTTATGAATATATAATCATCTAAATAAGCAGAAGTGTATAGAAGCATTTCTATAGCATAGCATTAATACAATGAGAATGGTATAGATGCAATAATCTAATGACACAAAACAATTATATCAAACAAATTGTTCAATCAAGTTACTCAATAATGAATATAACTTTGCAGTGAGACTTTAAGGAGGTTGATATTCAACCCAACCTTTCCCAAATATCCATACATCTTCAAATGTATGCAAAAAAAGATTATGTAAACACAGGAAACTACTCACACAATAAACAAATGCTACTATAAATCAAATTAAGACCCTTTGATTATCTTCAAAAATTCAAGTATTACAACAATATTCCAAAGCTTGGTTTAGGTATCAACCCTTCTACATTAAAGAATAATAGTATATATAATTCTCTTACAAAAATCTTATCTTCTATAGATTTACAACGAAAAATAAATATTATAGAAAAGATTTTGGATAATTTCAATAAGAACCTAACTAAAAATAGAAAGTATGCTCTTGAAAAACCTTTGGTTGTCCTTGATATTTGCATTTGGGTTCGATGTATATTAATCTGTTCTATTTTATCTACTTTGGATTCGGAATTGTCTCGATCTTCTTCTAAACTACGGTCTTGATAATTTGAACTTATCCAACAAGTTTAACAAGCTGCTCCCATTCATCATCAGTTGGATAATCTAGATCAATCATTTTTCTAAAAGCCTCATCTACTTTTGTATATCTTTCAAAAGATGGTACAACTATGAAAATATATTTGATCTCATAACAAATAAATAGATCATCAGCTAAAATTTGAAGTAAACTTTGGCCACGTAGTTCTCATTTTATTCCGACAAATTTTGATTTGTTCATTACTACTCTACTAAGTGATCTCTGATAATCTTCCTTTGTCATCATTTTCCCTTGTGATTTCTTGAAAGAATGCATACCTTTTTTCTACAAAATAGAAAATGTTCTATAAAATTTACTAATCTGAGTTTGCAAATTTCCACACATATCTTTCACCTGCAACATTAGAGTCTTCTTTGTAAGAACTTTCCTACTTTGCATAACTGAGTCAGTTCTATCATCAGTGCCCAACTCTTCTAGTTCTTCCCTTGTTCTTGTGTCTAAAAACTTGATGATTTGAGTTTCTAGACAAGGTTTGTTTCTGAGTTCATCTTTGATCTCATCAATAGTCTCATTTTCTCTTTCCAACGATTCTCCTTGCTCAATAATTATTTCAATTAAAGACCAAAAATCAGATACTAAGGACATGATTTCCATCTAAATTTTCTCCTTTTCCTATATCAAACATTTAACTCTATTAGATCCACTCAAATTCGGATCTATCCAATGATTTCTTCAATTTATCAATCTCTTCATTTTTTATAGTGAGAGAAGATAATGCTTCTACCACTTTGTCTTTTTCATCTCCTTTTGGTGAACTTGTTTCTAATACACAAATCATTGTGTTGCCAACATGTTATTTTTCCTTTAACAATTTTTCCATCTCTATTTCCATTTTCTGTATTTTCATATGTTATTCAATTATGATAGATAACAAAGTTTTCTTCTCCTTTTCAAGCTCTCCTACCTCCTGTGTCTATGGATGCTCTATAGTGGGAAACTTCAACCTCTGTTGAAGAGCTTAAATGATAACATTATTCTTCTTAATAATTTCTTGAACATCATAGACATCCCTAGAATCTAAACCAAATATAATTATAATGTCCTCTAGTGACTTAATTTTATTATCCTTTGCAAGGGATGATGTTTTCTCCATTTCTGAGTTCTGAGAGTGTATTTTTCAAGGAATTCGGCAATGTTGATACATTAATGACTAAAATAGTCAAAGTAGAATAGATCATTTCTCTAGTCTGTGTATATAAATCAATCTGATTTATGGGATGAATCTGCTTAGTGTTAAAAGAAAACAAAGAAGTTTTAAAATATTTTGTAGTCCTTGCTCCTCGAACCTTGGGTTCAAGAAAATCCACTTGAAATTGTCCCTTTTCAAAATCCAAAGTTGAAAGCAACTCATTCTTTTTTGAAGAACATTGTTTCTAAAATTGTGAAGAAGCCATTGATCTTAAACATTCATTCTTCTTCTTTATTTCCAAGGAATGGAAAAAAATGCTTTGATTAGAAGAAGAAGGAGATGAAGGAGCTGATTATTTTGTTACTGTCTCAATTTTTTGTAATATGAAGTAGGCCCACCTGAAATAAGCACTGTAGTAGGTGAAGAAATGTTTGAGAATATAGTATCTAACATGGTTTCTTCCACATCCCTTATTTTATGTCTTTTATATACTCTGAATTGAGTTGCTTCTAATCCTGAAACACATTCAACTATCCTCTTAAGATCTTTTTCCTTCATCTGGGGTGTAGTTAAGACCTTAGGTCCTGTTGATTGCTCCATTTCTTGTTCTTATACAATTCTTGTTGTTTATTTTCTTCCTAGGTCTCTTTATTTTCAAATCTCTCAATCTCTGGATTTGGCATATGTACATAGGGAGTAAAGTTTTGCTGCACTCTGATAGTTGAAATGTTTCCTATTAGATCATATGGCTAATTGATTCCTTGTTTGAATTTGATCTGCACCAATAATTGCTCAACTTCCTTGTCTACAACTTTGAAATTAACAATAAAAGGCCCTATTTGTTCTTTGAGTTTAAACAGAGTCTCTTCCCTCGGTAAAAAGATTACTTAATTAACATTACGACTCTATCTAATAAACTCAAAAGAAAAAATTTCTAACAGGAAGAGACATTGATAACTAATAAGGGTGAAGCTCACAACCATATGATCTAATATCAATAAAATCCTTATACATATACAAATCACCCAATTTGGTTTTCTCATTAAGCTACAAAATTTTCTCGAATTTTGGTAAAATTCAGTGAACACTATCACTAGTTAAAAGACTCAGACATACATGAATAAATTTGTCCACAAAATAAATAAAAGAAAACTTTTCAAAGTTATTTCTAACCAATGAAGTCTAATGCATCACTGACTATTGATTTCCTTGCAAATCTTGCTTCTACAACTATATTTGAAATATATTTGAATGATAATATAAAAATAGATAAACTAACAAAAATTGATCTTTGAAAGAGTTTTCAATTAGAAACTTTAAAAATTGTTCATGAATAACCTCTGAAATAAAATGGTTGAAATTGAACAATATTCTTGGCTTCTTTTCAGATGAGAAAGTCGATAGAAAACCAAAAATTAATTCATCTACCACATCATCACTTTGATACCCTAGCAAGAAGCATAACATTGATACAATATGTCTTGAAAGCTCGGGAGACATGGATGAAGGGTAAGGAGGATTATTAGTAGGAACTTGAGTTCCTTTAGGCATAAATGATTCAAATATCAAAGCTCTATGTTCAAAAGTGAGTTTTTGATAAATTTCTAATAGTTTTTCATTGGAAAATGGGTTTAGAGAACTAGAAACAATAATATTCAAAGCTTGTACTATGGTTCCAAATATTATATAAAAAAAAGGCTCTCCATTTTGGGAAATAATAGCTTCTCACTCGACAAATATCTATCAGTAAACCATACTACAAATTCTGGAAAGTGATGAGTCTGAGGGAAGATATATTAGGGCAATAATTATTTCCAAAGGGAGAATTAAATTTTTTTATCTTGGAATATCTAAAAGGACCACTCTTGAATTTCATACAAATCAAAATCACATTTTATTTCTACAATTTTGGCTTCCCAGTAAATTAATGGAAAATCATTCAACTTAACATAAGTGGAGGACATCATTGTTTCAGGCTAAAATTGGGTTTCTTTCCCTTTCTGTGAACTCATTTTGAAAAGTAAAAGGAGGAAAAGGAAATGAGTTACCCATAAAATAAAGAAGATGAAAGTCTTGCATATGATAACCTTTAATTAGGTTTTATGCGCTACTCAAGTTTACTGCAACTAGAAGATGAGAAAACAACTAAAATTGGAAAACACAGAGGAAGTTGTGGTGCGAAAAAGTGTACATTAAAGATTAGGAGTGGAATGCATTAATTATATGAATGTTTTAAGCATAACAAGATTATTTTCATATACTCTTAATGGTTAACAATCAAGAGTTTTAAGAGATAGAATTGATGACAATGTAGTTGGACAAAACTAGAAATGGAAAAACGAGTAAAATTTTTGGTGGAAGGCTATCTTTGGCGAGAAAATGGAGTGGTTTCCCCAAGGTAGTAGGGATGGTAAGTGGTAAAAGCTTGGGGTGTGAGAAATCCATAAAATGGTGCCACGTTGAAAAATATGTTTTTGAGAAACAACTTATTGTGCCCCCTCATTAAATTTTGAGCAAGCGAGGGGGACGTGAAAATGAGTAATAAAATTTGATCTATGGTGAATATATCTCCTCTATGAAATTGAGCATGAATTTTAAATAACACATTTATTACAAATTTTGTTCAAATATTTTTATTTGAATGTATGAAACTATATAAAATATACATTGCATTATAAAATGTGCATATATTTTATTTACAAAAGTGCATAATAAAAATTAAATATTTTTCCCTTTTTAGAATTTTTTTGGAACATTTATACGCACAAGAAAATGTTACAACACTAGCTTTATCTAGGGACTACTCCCCCCTGAGGGACGTAGAGAACTTGTAGACCTCATATGCATTCACCTCGAGCCATGGATTCATTATCATAAGAAAAATTTACACCCGCTCTGGAAAAGTAAATCACACCAATTATTCATACTGAAAAAGAAAATTACTTTAGTACTGAATGTAATGCTTTAAGTATTTCCCATTGATAGGAAGTGAGAAGTATCCTCCCTCCAGATTTTGTAGCCTAAATGCGTTGTTGTTCTTGAGTTTAGTAATCTTGTATAAGTTGAAACTAATTAATATTATATTGTATTAATGGAGAAACGGTTACATGGTTGTAACATAACTCCTTAAGTTAGGATTAGTTCCTAGGTTGTAGGAGTTTCTTCTCACCTCCCTATTCTGTTGTGATGTATTTATTAAATCATATTTGATTAATTGAATCAGAGAGTGTATGCTCCAGTTTGTGTAGCCTCCAGGTGCAGCTTGCTCACCTGTGAGCTGTTGGTTAATTCAAATCATTTCTTTTCTTTCCAGTTTTCTAACATGGTATCAGAGCTCAGATCTAGTGAGCCTGATTTACCTACAGAGCCTTATTGGCTACATTTGAGCCCTAGTGGCTATAGTTACCCAGTGGCAACATAGGAGCCTCAATTATCACAGTTTTGGAGTCTAGGTGGTTGGGAGTGACATACCTTATTCACAGGATAAATTTGCCTTCTCATAGGTCTCAACGTATCTCTAGCTAATCATGACGAATTTCAGGGTTGAACCTGCAATGATCAACCTTTCCTTAGAGATATTTTGATCACCGTGCCCAAAAATTGTAGGTTTTGAAGTGTGAAGGAGCGGTGATGTGTTTTTATGGTTCTGTGCATGAGATCTTGCCAGATCAATGGTAGATCTAAGTTGTAAACACATATATCGTGGTAGACTGGTGGCAGATCTATGATCGATTCAAAGGTTCTGTATGTGTTGAGATTATTTATTTTTACTGTAGCTTGTAATTTTTCACTTGGCTAGAATTGACTGAAGATCAAGGGATCTGGAATCCGATCAGTAAAAAATGAACAATTTCTTAGAAGCTTATCTCAACGAGACTAACAAACTTGATGGGACCAATTATAATAATTGGAAATTCAAGCTACAGACGTTGCTTGAGGGATCGAGAACATGGCCGATCGTCAGTGACGATGAGAAACCGCTGACCATTTCGATAGGTGGTACGATAACACTAATACAAGATTGGAATAAAAGGGAGAATAAGGTGAAAGTCTTATTGAAGATGTTTGTTAAAGACACCATTATCCCACATATCAGAGACTCTAAATCGTCCAGTGAGATATGGAATACACTCAAGATCCTTTACCAGATGCAGAAAACCAATCATGTCTTGTCACTAAAAGGAAATTTGTTTTCCATGAGGATGGAGGAGAATGAATCTATTGTTAGATTCATTGCATGGTTCAAGGACCTGAAGGGAAGATTGGGTGACATCGGGGAGAAGGTGTCTAATTCTGATCTTGTCACAGTTACATTGAATAGGATGACAAATGAATACCAGATGTTCATCACAGGCTTATCTACAAGGGACAAAACCCCTGCATTTGAATAGCTAATAGGAATCCTGATACAAGAAGAACAACAACGACATAATTTAAGACGAGAAAGTGTTGATCTTGCTCTATTGGAAAAGAAGAAGCCATACAAACAAAAAAACCCACAGGGACAAAAAGGAGATGATGTTTTTCAGAAGAGACCATTTAGAGGTATGTCTCCAAGTAACAATGGTAACAAATCTGACATTAAATGCTTTTACTGTGGGAAAACCAACCATTTAGCTAAGTTTTGTAAGAAACAGGAACATGAGGCCAGAAATAAACAAAGAAAGCATACAGGGAACTTTGTTGATGAAGGTCACAGTCATGATCTTTGATTATTTGTAGATGATTATGCTCTTTCAGCTCTTGAGGAGGATGAGGGCGAAATATGGTTCATATATTCAGGCGCATTATCACGTATGACAAGTAATAGGCATTGGTTCGAAAATTTTGAAGAAACTACTTGTGGAGCTAATATATATCTAGGTGATGACAGAGGTTATTAGATCAAGGGGTACGGTGATATTCCAGCGATGTTTCCT
>APFE030244902.1:27107-39989 GCA_000404065.3 Pinus taeda
TGAAGAGCGGCTGCACCGCAGAGTCTGGCAACTGTAAATGCAATTACCATAAGTTCAGGACGGGTTATGTATTTGATCTCAATCCCCTTGTCCTGGTCCTGGTTGTTACACCACTCTAGCCGGAGGCTAGTAAGGGATTGGTCACCCGGCCTAGTCCCGAATAGAGATAGGTTTTCACCCCTGTTGGGCAAACCAGTAAGGAAGTATACGTCTGAGGCCTCAATCTCGAGCTGAATGCCTCCGATGTAAAAACACTGGTCCTGAATATGCCATCTCTCTACCAGCCACTCCAGAAATGGTACCTGAGCCCTCATGCCGGGAATGACCCAGTATTTGTATAGCTCGCATGCTCGTAACGCATCAATTGTCGGTTGATGAGTCAAAGCGGCCGCATCAACATCTTCGTGTTCCCTTTCTCTCCAATCCAGCATGGTGAATATCCTACACACCATAAGACATGTTTTAGTAATCATGAAATCAAATTTTGAAGGTTTCTTTGGAAGTTATGAGTTTAAGGTGCGCTTTGCACAGGGTACGCACCCCGCCTTCAGAAACAGGGTGTGGGTACGCACCTGGCCTGAAGGTAGGTTGCGTACCCCGACCATTTTTCCTTTAAAGAAAAATGTCGGGGTACGCAGGTTACCCATGGGCCACCTGCGTACCCCGAGAAGCACGCCCTAAAACCCTATTGCCTCCAAAAAATAAAACTAAAACCTAAAAATGAAATTCAAACGGATGAAATTGAAGAGGGGGATGTTGTGGATTACCTGGAGGTGACAGCGTTCGATTCCGACGGTCTGATTTTCCGCAATCCGCACGAGAAGTTTCTTGCCAAAAGCTCTTTTCTCAACCTCAACAGTAAAATGGTAAAAATGACATGGTAAAAGGTCTTTTTATAGGTTTTTTGGATAAATAAATGATATTTTTGTTTATTTTTCACCATGAAAGGTCTTTTTTATGCATTTTTGCCCATCTTAAACAGGTATGAGTAATGTTTCGCTTTTGTGCAGGACAAAGGGACTTTCAGGGAAACTTGTCACTCTTTCACAAAACAGACATCAGAGTCATCTTTTAAGCCCTTTTCTGACTCCTAAAACTGAAAAGATTGCCGAGCGTTTCTTTTACACTCGTTAAAACGGAATTAAAAGACGGTCCCCTTATAGCCCTTTTCTGACCGTAAAAACAGGAAAAGATTGCCGGATTTTTGTCGTTTCAAATTCGATATTGGAAATAAAACGACGTGTCCTTGATCGCTTTTTACTTTTCAGGTCAAAGACACTAACTATGAAAATATCCTTGGTCGCAAGATCAAGCGGTTCTCCTAGGTATTATTTTATACTTTTTCGGGCTTAGGAGACACAACTTTACGAAAAAGTTCAATCTGGAGTCTTCTAAGTTTTTCAGACTCTCTAAATATGAAAAGCGCCGAGTTTCTCCTATACTGGACTCGTTAAAATTTCACAGTAAAGGACCTGTTCTATTACAAACAGGAACGGACCACTCCTTCTTAGGGTTCGCATCAAAACTAAGTTAGACTCATCCGAAGGATGAGCTTACAAACAAGCATATGTTATCCTCCTCAAGCTTGTAAAAAATAAAGAGGTACTTGCCAGAAATGGTGGGGAAAAAATGAGAAGAATGAGCCTATTTGATATCTTTTTGTCTCAAGAAAACCTTACTACCGCTCTTGAACACGACACTTATTCATTCACCTGGGTTGGGAAATCCTTTACCTCACAGTTGGCCAAAATCACTTGACATTTTTAGCCGGGTTATGGGAGTCGACTTTGAGTCATTTATCACCAAACCATCTGTCGTGTCGTTATGTGTTCAAGAGATCTGAAACAAAACATTCAACTACAGAATACCTATCATCCATCATATCATCATTGAGTCAGTCCTTACAGCAACATTTCTTCAACTTGAACTATGATTTCGTGTTGTGGGCTTGCCTGCGACGGGTCGCTTTCTATCGACATCAGCACATTATCTAGAGAGTTGACTTAGAAATCGTCAGTACTTTGGAGTCTGCATGCATCAATGGCAGGTTTCTTGCCTTCGACGTCAGTTTTCATCATTGACTTGCGATCGAAGGATTCCATGAAATGTTCGACACCGACTCATTCATTCACATCTCATGGATTGTGCTGGGAACTTTGAGAACCATTGACATTACTGGTGGTCTCTCTCACGCTTGTTAACAGTTTACATCATTGACTGGTAATCAAGTGGTTTCTACCATGTTCGACATCGACTCATTTATTCACATGGCTGGAATCGTACCAATTCGGGAAGTAGAGATGAAGACCCTGGATCTAGTTTCCACCATCCAGGCTGCGAGGAGTTTTGTATTCATTATGTTGTAGACCCATCATAAACAGATGGCTGCACCCATACTGTGTCTACACGAGTCTATAATTATGATGTATTATGAAATCATTCCTGTATCAGAATAGTTAGTCCAATAGTTAAAGTTTTTGATCTGAGTATGGGAATGCCTGCCTCAGCGATGATATGATCTTATACATGTATTTTGTGTTGAAAATTGCAGGTTCTGACCGGGCTCTCCACAAGATGACCCTCGAAATGATAAAGTACTTCACCCTTCCTATATGACTTAACACCCTTATCTATTACAGGCTTCGTACTTTAGGGGGCAATCTGTTACACTGAAAATTGTCACCTTGACTATCTGCAGTCTATGTGGCCATCAATAGTCATATTATCCTCCTTGTCAAGCCTCATACCTCTACTCTTCATGTCAAACTTCAAAAAGAGAGGAAGTCAGTTAAAAACATGTTTATCTCTGGGTACGCAGGTTCTCTCTACCTTGCCTGCGTGTACGCACTCCAAACACACTGTACCTGCGTACTTGTACGCTCTGTAAGCTAAAGTTTGGGTGCGTACCCCTGTAAAGGTCAAAAGGCGCGAGTTTCATCTTTAAAAAGTTACTTGTGGTCACTTCTAGAGCCTTCTAGAAGAGTGTTTGACGTGTATTGAGCGCCTCCAGATGGTTCATGCACTCCTATGATAGAGGAATTATCCCATCAAGAGAGGAGCTACCCCATCCAAAAGAGGGAGTATCCCATTGATGTTGGAACTGAATAACTTCCTCTAGAATACTATAAACAGGCATTGGGCCAAAGGAGGGGAGGTTGAAAGCTGAACATTCTAAAGGGTAAATGCTGGTGGAATTAGGACTTCCATTGTTGACTTGTGAGGAGAGATCACTATCCTTCCTTGTTGCCATATTGGGAGTGGGTGAGCTTGTCAAAGTAGAGGAAATCTCTTGTGGACCCTGGGAGGAGCTTGCACAACACCAAGGCTCAGGTTGTAATGGTTCCTTTTTTGTTTCCTTAATACAAATAAGTCCATTCTTCTCAATGAGTTGTTGTTAATGAATTATTTCATGTACTCCTTGGTCTATGTGATGAATATGCTTTGTTTTATGAAATATTCAGGTGTTATGTAATCGTTTGCTTTGTTAGTGTATGCAGGTCTTAAAGTGAAGGAGGAGCTCATCTGGATCAGCCAGGCTGGACTGCTACAACAAGCGTTGGACCTAAGGTAAGATCGGAAAACACTTGGTCTCTCATAGAATGTATATTTAGAGAAGGATTGCTCTTGTTTGTTTTGTTTGTCACTAGAGAGTCTTAGACTCCTAGGGAGGTTAGGTTTGTCCGCAAAAATAACTCTTTCCGCATGACAAGGAGTATAATTTTGACGTTATTGTGAAACCTAGTCGACTGAACACGAGACCAAACCATCTATCGTGCATCGAAACAAGGGAGGAGCCCACTAATTTTGAAGAAGGATTGCCTGACGCGCAGCTATTTGTAGTGAACATCGCAGATGGTCATTTTGAAGATATCATACACTTCCTAAAGATAGGAACTACCCCAGAAGGTTACACCATCTAGCAGAAGAAGGAGTTAGTGGTGCACGCCACAGACTTTTCTATCATTGCTGGGCATTTGTACAAAATGGGGTCTGATGAAATATTGCAACGATATGTACCAGAGTTTGAAAGAAGTAGTATCCTTGTGGATTCTCATGGGGGCGCCACGGGAGGACATTATACAAGGAGAGCTACCGCACAAAAGATTCTACGCGCGAGGTTGTGTTGGCCAACCCTCCTTCAGGATTCAAAAGTGTACTGCAAAGCCTATGATGTATGTCAAAGGACTGGCAGGCCATCACGGAGGGATGAGCTTCCTCTGAATCCACAGATGACGTTACAACCCTTTGAAAAATGGGCAATAGACTTTATGGTACTCATTTAGCCCCAAAAAAAGAAGATGGGAGCGAAGTACATTATCACCGCAACGAAGTATTTGACTCGATGGGTGGAGGCACAGCCTGTGAAGGATTGCATAGGCATGACTACTGCAAAGTTCCTCTTCGATTATGTACTGACGCGATTTGGGTGTCCAAAGATTTTGATGAGTGATTGCGGTACGCACTTTCTAAATGAGACGATCAATGCACTAATGGAGGAATTTCAGGTATATCACCAGAAGAGCACGCCTTATCACCCGTAGGCTAATGGGACAGTGGAAGCATTCAATAAAGTGCTTGAGAACACGTTAACCAAGGTTTGCAATGCTCAGCAAAGTTATTGGGACCTGCGCATACCCGCAACACTATGGGCTTATTGAATGACATGTAAGAAGTTGACTGGACAAACACCCTTTAGGCTTGTCTATGGTGTTGAAGCAGTGATGCCCATGGAATACATTGTGCCTAGTCTGCACATAGTGGCGCTCACGGGTATGACAGATCGTGGAGCCCTGGAAGAGAGTCTCACGCAACTGGCTAAGCTTAAGGAAGAGAGATTTCTAGCTAGATTTCACCAACAGGTCCAAAATCAGTGTGAAAAAGCATGGCACAATCAGCACATTAAGCTGTGCACTTTTAAGGTAAACAAGTTGGTTTTGTTAGCGATACAGCTGGTCAAATTGAATGGAGATCCCTTCCTAGGAAAGGTGAATGGCAGTCACTTGAAGCCATACACCGGTGGTCCGGCCATGTGACTATATGAAGGTATCACAGTCTTAGCACTCCAGGCAACTGAAAGGAGGCACAACACTATATACTACACTGTGTGGGTTGGGGATGTGCGTGATTGGAGGATTGCGTGAAGTAGGGAAGTGCCACAGAGTTCACGGCACCGTGAGGGTAGTTGCGCTACCAAAGGAGAAATCACGTAGGTCAGCCAGAACGTGACCGTTAAAATCATTGTTCATGTTTTGATGGTAGAAATGCGGCCAAATGGAGTGAGCGCCCAACATTTAGGACGAAATTTATGGGTCAGATCCTTGAAAATCTGCCACCAATCCGGAATTAATGAACTGAATTTGGGGGAAACGGTCGAATTTGAATTCAAAATACCCTATAAATTATAGGTGGTTGCCTAGTGAAAAACACTTGGCATTTTCAGCATTTAGTTTTTCAGCTCTCAGGCACACATGAACTGAGAATTCTTTGAGGCTTTGATAGTGAGTTCAGCATTTGAGAACTTACCCGAGATATCACGAGCACTGTTGGAAAGCGTTATGTCAACACCCGCAATAGCTATAGATACCGAAGAAGTGATAGCAGAGGATTCGGTGCCAGAAGTGGCTATGGAGGGCGAAGAAGCTACTCTAGAGGTTGTTGAAGTATTAGCAGAAGTCCCTAAATCACTAAGGACGCCGAGACCAAATCCCACCTGAATCAAAGAGAGAGCGAATGATAAGAACGACAAGCAACCTACAATACCAGTGCGTGCATCATTGAGAAGAAACCATCCGAAGCCCACCACATAGGAAAAGGGCATAGCCATCAATCTGGAGTGGGAGGAGGAAGAAATCAAAGACATGTCCCCTCGTTTCAGCGGAAGTGGTGATCGTATACGGGTTAATAACCCTTCAGGTTTATGCATAGGTGAGTGTGCTAGTTTTATTATCTGCAATAATAATAAAAGTGATAATAATTATAATAAGAAAAACAATTATAAGAGTACTATGGGTTATAATGATAGTATGACAAACGGTAACAATATTATTAGTAATAATAATGATAGCAATAGTATTGATAAGTTTAATATTACTAACTACAATGATAGTAAAGCCAATAATAATAATATTAGTAATAAGAATTATAATGATGATGGTAACTATGAAAATATGGGAACTAGGAATGAGGAAATTAATAGTGATAATAATCTGAGCAAAGATGTAGACAATAATCTTAATAATAGTAAAGTGAATTGTAATAAATATAATTATTATAATAATAAGGGAGCTGTTAGTACTGAGTATATGAATTTCCATAAAAATAGTATCAATAATAAAAATAGTAAGGAATTTCTTAAAAACAATAATTATAACCTTCGAGGATTTTCTCATCATCTCCCTCCAGACAATAAGGTGATAAATTTGTCCAGCTTTTCCTTCCCCCTTCGGTTTTCAGTCTCTTAGGAAAAGGTCTTAATTTTGCCTTAGCTCCTAGAAAAATTCCTATTGAAGACATCATCTGCGACATGGAATTTGGCATTAAGAATCTTCCTGATAAGACTAAAGACACGATTAGGCAGGATTGTGTCATAGCCCTGAGGAGAGAAAAACCTCCCCGGAGTAATATCAGCAAAGCTGAGTTTGAGGCTCTGAAAACCTTAAACCAGAATCGTGATGTCGTTGTCTTGAAAGCGGATAAAGGAGGGGCTACCATCATCCTTGACAGAGAGGATTACCGAAATAAGATGCTTGATCATCTTTGCAATAGTGGAAGCTATAAAAAAACTTTCTAAAAATCCTCTTAAGAGGGTTTCTAGAGCAGTTTCTCTTGCGATCAAGTCATGTAATTCCACTAATCCTCTGTCCCAGAAACTCATAGAGGGCAACCCCATTACACCTAGGATCTATGGCCTTCCAAAGGTCCACAAGGAAGGGGTTCCCTTGAGACCCATTGTCAATACCATAGGTGGTCCGACTTACCTCCTTGCCAAATTCCTCGCCTTGAAGCTGAGACCATTAGTTGGTCGCACAGAGTCTTTCGTCAAAGACTCTGCCTCGTTTATCGAAGATCTTAAGCGAATTAAGATTGAACCCGAGGACATTCTGGTAAGTTTCGACGTGGTCTCCCTATACACTTGTATTCCCATCAATGAGGCCATGGAGGTTATCAACAAGCTTACTGACCCTGATACTACTCGGTTGGTTGAGCTGTGCCTTACTTCCACCTTTTTCAGCTTCGAAGGAGAGTTCTATGAGCAAACCTGCGGAGTTTCCATGAGCTCCCCCTTGTCCCCTGTTGTCGCTAATCTTTTTATGGAGGATTTTGAGTCCAAAGCTTTGGCCTCCTCTCGTCTCTTACCGAAGCTATGGAAGAGATTTGTAGATGACACAGGTGTCGTTTGGTCTCACGGTCATGTTGAGTTGGATCTTTTCTTCTGTCATCTCAATAACCAGTCCTCCGCCATTAAATTCACTATGGAAAAGGAAGTCAATGGATTTCTTCCGTTCCTAGATGTTCTCATCTCTAAGAATGAGGATGGTTCCTTTTCTCACCAGGTTTTTCGAAAGAAAACTCATACTGATCAATACATGCATGCTAGCTCCCATCATTTCCCCGCTCAGAAGTTGGGTGTTCTTAGCACGCTTGCTACCCGTGCTGTGAGAATATATGATGAAAAGAGCTTGGAAAAGGAGAAGGCTCATATCCTAGATGTCTTTGTTAAAAATGGTTATAGTAGACACCTGGGTCAGAAAGCCTTCCTCAAGGCCCACAAGGAGCCTTCAATCCAAAAAGATCCTAAAAATCGTGTCATGGGGGTTCACCTACCTTACATCCAAGGAACCACTGATAAGATTGCCAGGATTCTGAAGAGGCACAATGTCCCCGCAACCTTTAGACCTCTTAATACCATCTGTGGCTCCCTTAGATCTGTAAAAGATCCTATCGACCTTAAAGACATGAAGGGCATCTATGTCATTCCCTGTTCCTATTGGACACCATACATTGGTGAGACCGGTCGCTCTATTAATCAAAGGATTAATGAGCATTTGGCTAACTTAAGGCATGGAAGGGCCAATTCCTCGGCCCTTGCAGAACATGCCGAGAAGACTAAACATCATGTATGTATTGAAGAGGCTCGTGTCATTGCAAAGGTTGCACAGTTTCACCATCAGAAGTTTAGAGAGGCCCTTGAAATCAAAAAAAGACCTAATAATCTTAATAGGGATGATGGCTGGAAGATTAGTAGTTGCTGGATCCCAGCCCTGTCTTCCTAGCCTCCTCATTCCTGCTTTTCTTTTGTTTCATGTTATCCTTTATCCCCCCTTAATCCGGTGTGGGTTATATAATTAATAATTCTTGAATCTTTTGAACCCTTTTCCTAGAAAATGAAATTGTCCTTATGATAATGTTTTTTTTCCACTGGAAAAATCAGTAATTTTCATTAAATTTAGAAAATTACATATAGTAGATGCCATTGGCATTGCTGTATGTGCATACAAAAACCACCTCGCAGGGTGCTGTATCAGAGCATTTTCAAAAAGAGAGCAAAATATACATATATGTGTCTGGCTGATTTAGCCTGTTCGAGATCGCGTAGGATCCATTCGCAAATTCTAATATTGCTAATTATGTACAGTATCCCATTGGGACAAAAAGTTCACTTAAAGATGTCTGTCGGGGCTGTTGTCCCATCCTTATGATAATGTTATAGCATGAGCGATTATAAATAATTCGATATTAGCCCTAGTAATAATATTAGTCCCTTAAAAAATGAAAAGTTTGACTCTGATTATGAGCTAGTAATATTAGCCAAGAGTTAATAATAATGATAATATTATTAACTACTTTATCTTAATATTATGATGGTAGTTTATAGTTTTGTTAGTTTAGCATAATAGTAATTTTAATATTAATAATATTAATATTAATAAATAAATTAAATAAATATGTTAATATAATTAAAATAGGAGTTTCTTAGTTTTAATTGAGTTCTAGGTTTAAATTTTATTTTTGATAAAATAATGGGTATATGATAATAATATTCACCATTACATTTATTCTATTAATTTAAATAGATAATACTTATTAATAGTAATATTAATATTAAGGTAAATTTAATATATTAATTAAATATGATAAAAAAAATTTTTCATACATTATAAAAATTATATTAATGAATTAATAATATTATAATAAATAAATAAATATATATAAAATATAATTAATTTTTAGTTCTAGAGTTAAATTGACCTTATAATAAAAAATAATGGGTTATTAAATAAGTATATTTACCATTATATTTTTGGAAAATCGATAATTTATATTAATAATTATTTTATATAGTGTGTAAACAATATATATATGAAAAATAACAATAATAATACTTATTTACCATTTTAAAAATTATTCTAATATTTAAATAAATAAATAATTACTTATTAATTACTAAAATTTAATATAATGGTAAAATTTAATAATATTAAATTAATGTGATAAAAAATTTTCTATATGGTAAACATATATTATTAACAGAATATTATTAATAAGATTTTAATTATTAATATATAAATAAATAAAAATATATATATTATATAAATAAGAATACATAATTAATTTAGGTTTCAGAGTTAAATATGACTTTATTAATAAAATAATGATATATAATAAATAATAATATTATCTATATTATTGTCTTATTTTTTAATAATATATTTATTATGTTAATATATATAAATGATAATAAAATTATATAATGGAAAATAAGTTACATTGTAATTAATGATAACAAATAATAATGAAATAATATATATTATAATTACTAGTAGATAGAATAGTTAAATAAAATTTAGGTCCCTCCCCTTGGACCTGGTCATACCTAGGTGTTAGAGGTTACTCGGTCAAAATTAGCTGTTGGAATGGCCTGCTGTCCATATTTAACTCATCGCTCAGATCAGATCTTCAACTTGTCTTGATGATGAACCACACTGGTTGGTTCGGAAAGCGTTGACAAATTATTTGTTATGTGATTTTGCCGAAATTATTCTCACAAACTTGCTCAAATATATTAAGCTTCCGTAATTTTGATTGTAGAAGAAGATTAAAGTATTTTGCTTTAGTTATATTCCATTATCAGGGTAATCTACAATGAGAATTTATACAATTGGTTATATCATGAGAACCAATCTAGAATTGAAATTTGTTTCGACCCTATAACTTTCTGGAGAAGATAATCCATTTTTGGCAATGGATAATTATCTTTCAAGGATTCTTTATTTAAAATTTGGAAATCCACACATAGTTTATCTCTCTATTCTTCTTTCTAAGAGGAAATAGATTTGCAATCTAGTAAGAATACCTCAAAGGAATAATTATCTTGGCATCTAATAATTTTTCCACTTCCTTTTCAATTACTGATAAAACAATGGGATTCACATACCTTAACTTCTATCTGAATTACTTTATATCTTGTTTCAATGTGATCTTGTGTTGAATGATAGAAGTGTCATATGTTTTTAAGTATTCATACTTCCATGCAAAGACATCAATATATTGTTTAAAGAAACTCATATATTTTTCCTTGACCTTTTGGGGTAATAATGATGAAAGTTTGATGTTTTTAACTTCATGATCTACTTCAATATTACATTCTTCACTATCCTCATATTGAGGTTTTACTATCACAGAAGTAGGAACATCATTTTAATCAAATAGCTTTTATAAGGGTATATGGTCCTTTGGAATATTATTATTAGATAACTAGATTATATCATGATCAACATTTTGATCTTTCAAATGTTCAGTCAAATTCATAGCATCACCCTGTTCATTTTCAGTAGGTTCTTGATTAATGTTTAGGGCTGAAAATTCTACAATTAATTCTAAAAATCTCTTAATTTTTACATCATCTTCAAAGGTTTTCCAATGATTTGGATTATCTGAAATGGAATGCCTATGCCTTACTTCAATTTGATATTTCAATTGAAAATTATTGGGAAATTTAAAAGTGCTTGCACAAACTGCTTATGTGTTTGGGTGCTAATTTTCCTCTCTTGGTATTGCTAAAATATTAAATGCTTTAAAATAATTTTCAATGCAATCCCACACTTCATTTCTATAAGATTTCAATCTAGGATGTTTAGTTTGACTACAATTTCTAACCTATTTAACTAACAACTCTAAATATCCAAAAATAACTAATCTTTTATTTTTGATCTTCTTAACTATTTCAAGGCCCAAAATTAACACCTCATATTCTGTGACTATTAATCACTTCAAATTCCAATTTAAAAGAATGACTAATAAATTCTTGTGTAGGTGAAATAAAAACAACCCTATCCCTGATCCATCTCTTGTTGTAGCTCCATCAAAATACAATTTCCAAATATCATTTTATGTTGATTTAATGATATTTTATATTCTTCAACTTTATTTTATACATTACATTCATCATCTACTGCAAAAATGTTGAAAATGCAACAAGATGATGGAGCTTAGTGAAAAGAAGTCGCCTTCACTAAGTGGTCCCGCTTGCTATTTTTGGTGCAAAGTCTATTTTTAGACTATGTCTATTTTTAGACATATGGATCATGGTCTATGAGTTGCAGGATCCTATTTGTGGATGATTGGTCAGGTTGGTAAAAATAGATGGAACTCTATTTTTAGACATATGGGCGGAGTCTATTTTTAGACTACCAGTCTAAATATAAACAGTCGAATATTATTAGCTCTTAATAATATTTGGACTATAAACATTATCTTATCCTCTTGCAGCACTTCAGTTCGAGCTACAGATGTGGCACATGAAACTACCAGAAGGAAATACACTTTTATTATGGGTTACTTGAGCTATTGCATGAAGGAATTCAGTTAGAACTTCAGTGATTGAGTTCTGTGGAGTTGAATGAGGAGTTGATGGAGTTGTGTTCAGTTTGACTTAGTTGAAGTAGTTTTATTTAGTCTAACTAACAAATACACTAGTGTTGAGTGGTGTGAATTAGTTATTAATTAATTCACTAATTATTAACTCATGAATCAACTGAGGAATACATCAGTTAACTCAGTGCATAGACAGTTCAGTGGAGGTAAGTGTTAGAAGTGAGTGAAAGGGCAAGACAGCTGTTAGTTGTGACTATAGTTGTGCATGAGATTTGCACAATCAATGGATTGAGATTGCCAATGAGGATTGCGTGGTGTTAAAAAAGGGAAATACGAGTTTGGTTCAGCCATTCTCAACTATTCTCATGGAGGATTGCATAGTGGAGGCAAGCAAGCAGTGGAGGAGATTTGAACCTGTGATTGATTCAGATCTGAGCTAGTTTGTGTGTAACAGGTGGAGATAGTACTAAGTACTTATGAGGAGTATTGTACTATGTATTGTTACATGTTCTCAATCAATATAATATACAGATAGTTGGGGGTTTTCAGTTGCATGCTTTCCCCGTGATATACTGTTTTGATATGTGTGATTGATGCTTCAATATGCACATGCGATTGTTTCTTAATACTGCAAAATTGATGATCAACGTAGAGGAGGTTATGTTTATGCATGATTCCACAAATAGTGTATAATCAGGATAATCTTTGTGAATAAGTGTCATATTATCCAAAATTTCTACAAGGTATCGAAGCTGGTTGATTTGTAGAAAAAGTTCTATAGGATATCAAAGCGAAGTTGATCATCGGATCTATCATTCAAAAAGTGTTTACATTTTATTTCTTCAGGTAGAGTGTGTAATCAGGCTAGGTAGCCTCTGGATTCATCCTTCTTTTGGAAGGTGAGATATCCAGTGAATGCCCATACAGTCGATCTTTGTACGAGAAATACTTTTTTCTCACGAATTTTAGATCAGAAGCGGTTGAGTTTTGAGCTGGTGGAATTCGAAT
>APFE030244902.1:40689-79656 GCA_000404065.3 Pinus taeda
AGTGATGCATGTTCCAGGATTGAAGAAGAATCTTATCTTTGTGGTGATGTTAGAAGACAAGGGATATGATGTTGTTTTTAGCGAGGGAAAGGCTTTCCTGCACAGTAAGACAACTACAGAAACCCGGAAGATAGGGGTTCAAGTCAAGAACCTTTATCAGTTGCATGTAGATGGTTGCGCAACAATGGCATGCAAGGCAGAAGGAGTGGTGAGCCGAGATGATGGCGAGTTGTGGCACCAGAGATTGGGCCACCTTCACCATGGAGCCTTGAAGATACTGAAGCAGATCTCTACTGGGCTTCCTAAAGGCACTCTTGCGCAGTCAGATCAGTGTAAGGAGTGTACTTTGGGAAAATTTGTGAAAGCCACCTTTCACGAGAAGGATAGTCGCACCACGACGATCCTTGAGAGAATTCACACAGACGTGTGTGGACCTTTCTCAGTAGCTTCGACAGTAAAGCACAGGTACTATGTGATCTTTGTTGATGATTTCTCCTGAAAGTGCTGGATCTTCTTCATGTAGAAGAAGAGTGAGACATACTCAAAGTTCTGTGAGTTGAAAGCATTGGTCAAGAAGGAATCGAGGAAGAATGTGAAGTCTATTAGGAGTAATGGTGGTGAATTCATCTCTGGTGAGTTCAAGGACTTCTGCAGCGCAGAAGGGATTCAAAGGGAGCTCATAGTTCCCCATAGCCCACAACAGAACGAGTTTGCTGAGCGGAGGAATAGAACGATCGTGGGTGCTACATGGGCCATGTTGCATGATCAAAGCCTACCCCTTCACTTATGGGTGGAGGCATGTAATACTGCAGTATATGTGTAGAACCGTTGTCCTCACAAGATACTTGGCATGAGTACACCTGAGGAGGCTTTTTCTGGTAAGGGGCCTGATATTTCCCATTTGAGGATTTTTGGTTCTCCTGTTTACATGCATGTGACGAAGGATGCCAGGAAGAAGCTGGAGACGACTGCATAGGTTGGGATATTTTTGGCTTACACTGATACGCCCCACAACTATCGCATGTATTTGCTAGATAGTCACAAGACTGTTGTGCGACGGGATATAAAATTTCAGGAGGAGAAAGCCATGAAGTGTTCGCTTGAGAGGGAGCCACACTTGCATGCAGATGAGAAGCTATTAGTTCCTAAGGATGAGCTTCAGGACATGGATCAACCACAAGATGAAGTTCATGGAGTGGAAGAGACCACTCATGCAGCGCCAACCATCAGAGGGTGAAAGCGCACTACAGAAGTTGAGCAATTGGCTCGAGACGCAGAGAAGGTTGTAGGACCACCTATAGCAGAGCACAGATAGAGATAGTCACTTGATCAGTACACTGGATACATGGCTCTTGTGAGCAAATGTGTCATGACTAAGCCATCCTCCTTCGAGGAAGCTATGGAGGATCTCGCATGGGTAGATGCCATGGTGGAAGAGTATGATTCGATTGTTAAAAGCAATGCATTGGAGATTGTCCCAAGACCGGAGGGGAAATCAGTGGTGGGTTCGAGATGGATCTACAAAGTGAAGCAGGTAGCTGACAGGATTGTGGAGAAGTACAAGGAAAGATTTGTTGCCCGAGGCTTCTCATAGATAGAGGGGATCGATTATGAGGAGACCTTTGCACCCGTCGCAAGGTATTCTTCCATATGAACGATTCTTGCTCTCTTAGCGTAGATGGGGTGGCACATTGAGCAGATGGATGTGAAGACTGTGTTCCTCAACGGAGTCATTGAGGAGGAAGTGTACATAGAGCAGCTTGAAGGTTTTGAGATCTTCAACAGCGAGTCACATGTGTGCAGGCTCAAGAGAGCGCTGTATGGGTTGAAACAAGCACCTCGCGCTTGGTACACATGGATAGACAGTTATTTCACTGGACTTGGATTATCCAAGAGTGAGGTGGATCCTAACCTATACCAGATTGTGGTGGAGGGTAATTTGCTTATCATTGTACTATATGTAGATGATTTGATTTTAATGGGAGATGAGTTGTTGATACTTTCATGCAAGGAGGATCTTGCTCGGGAGTTTGAGATGAAGGAATTGGGCCTCCTTCATTATTTCCTGGGATTGGAAATTTGGCAGTGCAGTGATGGACTATTTGTTTCTCAGGGTAAGTATGCCCGGGAGATACTAGAGAAGTTCAACATGCATGGCTGCAAGTCTGTTGATACTCCTCTTCCTGGAGGTTGGAGGAAGGAGGATGCTACTTCAGCGGAGGTAGTGGATGCCATTGTTTATCGACAGTTGCTAGGGTCGCTTATGTATCTGGTCAATACACGACCCGATATATGCTATGTTGTTAACCCGCTTTCACAAGCTATGGTTAAGCCAACCAAGCTCTTCTGGAAGCTAGACAAGCATGTATTGCGTTATCTTAGAGGCACATCGGGATATGGATTGTGGTACAGACAGGAGGATGAGGTGAAGCTATGTGGCTTCACAGATGTAGATTGGGCAGGGAGCCCAACGGACAGAAAGAGCAAATCTGGAGGGATCTTCAATATCGGGTCGAAAATAGTTTCTTGGTATAGCAGGAAGCAGATATCTGTGGCACTCAGTTCAGCAGAGGCCGAGTATATGGCAGCAAGTTTGGCTACATGCGAGGCCATATGGATGAGGAAGATCCTGGTTGGGTTGTTCGGGTCACACTTGGAGCCTACTATGATTTACTGTGATAACTAGAGTTGCATTAAACTCTTGGCTAATCTAGTATTTCATGATAGATCTAAGCACATCGACATTAGGTACCATCATATCAGAGATTGTGTGCAGCGGAGAATCATGTTACTTTCATATATTCCCACGGAGGATCAGGATGTTGATATCTTGACGAAGGCGCTCACCAGGAGCAAATTCAAATACCACAGAGACAGGATAGGGTTGCAGATAATGTATATCTTGTTGAGAGGGAGTGTTGAAAATGTAACAAGATGATGTAGCTTAGTGAAAAGAAGTCGCCTTCACTAAGTGGTCCCACTGGCTATTTTTGGCTCAAAGTCTATTTTTATACTATGTCTATTTTTAGACATATGGATCATGGTCTATGAGTTGCAGGATGCTATTTGTCGATAATTGGTCATGTTGGTAAAAATAGATGGACCTCTATTTTTAGACATATGGGCAGAGTCTATTTTTAGACTGCTAGTCTAAATATAGAACAACCGAACATTATTAGCTCTTAATAATATTTGGACTATAAACATTATCTTATCCTCTTGCATCACTTCAATTCGAGCTACAGATGTGGCACATGCAACTGCCAGAAGGAAATACGCTTTTCTTATGGGTTACTTGAGCTATTGCATGAAGGGCTTTAGTTAGAAATTTAGTGATTGAGTTTTATGGAGTTGAACGAGGAGTTGATGGAGTTGTGTTCAGTTTGACTTAGTTGAAATAGTTGTATTTAGTCTAACTAACAAATACACTAGTGTTGAGTGGTGTGAATTAGTTATTAATTAATTCACTAATTATTAACTCATGAATCAACTGATGAATACATCAGTTAACTCAATGCATGGATAGTTTAGTGGAGACAAGTGTTAGAGGTGAGTGAAAGGGAAAGACAGTTGTCAATTGTGACTATAGTTGTGCATGATATTTGCACAATCAGTGGATTGAGATTGCCAATGAGGATTGCGTAGTGTTACACAAGGGAAATACGAGTTTGGTTCAGCCATTCTCATCTATTCTCATGCAGGATTGCGCAGTGGAGGCAGGCAAGCAGTGGAGGAGAATTTGAACTTGTGACTTGATTCAGATCTGAGCTAGTTGTGTGTGTAACATGTGGAGATAGTATTGAGTACTGTGAGGAGTCTTGTACTATGTATTGTTACATGTTCTCAAATCAATATAATATACAAATAGTTGGGGGTTTTCAGCTGCATGCTTTCCCGTGATATACTGTGTTGATATGTGTGATTGATGCTTCAATGTGCGCATGCAATTGTTTCTTAATACTGCAAAATTGATGATCAACGTAGAGGAGGTTATGTATTATGCATGATTGCAAAAATATTGTATAATCAGGATAATCTCTTGAATAAGTGTCATATTATTCAAAATTTCTACAAAAAATGAAACACCCTAATTCCTGATCAATGAAATAAATAGGGTGATTACTCCTTGTCTTGCATCGCACACTGTATTTACAATTCCAAATTGTCTATACGTTCTAAAATATTCTCCCCCAAAAACGGAATGGTGGCATAAGTCATGTTCATTTGCATACTTCCCCCAAGATTAGCACACCAAAATCTTGACAATATCATACCAAACTTGGCAAGAATGTTTGTTAATACAATATCTATCACTATAATTTTCATAAGGATTTGAGATAGATTTACTGCATGATATTTAATTAAACCCAAACATTTCACCTTCTTTGAATCAAAAGTATAGAGATCATAATAAGATCTTGTTATTGAAAACTGAAAGTTATCCATGATTACCTTTGGCATTAGGTTATGGGATCATCCAGAATCAAGCGTACAATTGTAAAGAAGGAAATCATGTATCTTCAAAGTCACATAAAAAGGAGGATCTAGCTCATCAAGAAGATCTGTATTTCGACAAAATATAACAAAAGGTTTTTAATCCAGTAGATTGATCACATCACCCTCAACATCTACACTTAAAGATAGGATCATGTTGACACTTGTTGCTAATAACATGGGCTTCTTATCAATTTTGATAAAGGGATTCAAATTTTGAATTTTTCTAATTCCTTTTCTATAGTAAAAGAAGAAGAAGGATGTTCATCTTTTGATTGCTCGTGTCTAAGACTGTTGTTATGAAGATGAATATTTTGCAGTTCTATCTTGTAATTCAAAACAAGTATCTTTCCTTTTTTGTCTAACTGCATTTTGTCCAGACATCAAGTCATATCTTTTAGTAAGTTCAATAGCTCAAAATTCTAAAAAGGGTTGATATTTAGATACTTTGGAAGATTCTACATTCTCGATTATAAATTGATTTTGGCTTAAAGGAATGATATTACCTTCAAAAGATTGAACATCTAGACAATTTATATCATATGTCACTTGTGTTACTACTTCAATATCTTGGTCATCAATCATCAAAGGAGGCTGAATTTTTTGTTATGTATTAGTCCTTTCTCTATATAAAATATGAGGTTGAAAAGGTATTCTACAAGGTCTATGGGGCCTATTTACATTTTATTGTGTTTGTCTTGGTTGGGTTTCCATTATAGATATTCTATTTGACAAATTTCTCAACATTCTGGTAATTTCATCAATCTTTTTATCCTCCTCCTTTAATTACCCTGAGGAACTAGCTTCTTTCTTTTCTCTCTTCTTCTCTTTTCTTTCTGCTTTAGCTCTTATCTTTCCTAAACAACTATATTTGCTTCCACTCCAATTGGATCTGTCTAGATATCTGCTAAAGTTGTTGACTTATTTTCTCTTAACATCAGTGCAAAATCATCATTGAAGACTTTAGAAAATATTACTTTATTAGAGGTAGCTGAAGGTTTGATGTTTGTTACCATTTTCTTGTAAATATTATTAAAACATTTAATAAAATTAGAAACTGATTCACTAGGGTTTTTGTTTATAGCCTCAAAATCAGTCAAATAGTAAACAAGATCCTTTTTAATTACCCATTATTAATGAAGATGTATGTTAATTCCCTCGACTAATGAATTGAATCAGGATACATTTGTTTGAACCATATCCTAACATCCCCCTCTAATGATTGCATAAATAATCTCATTTATAAATCTTCATCTTCAATGTTAATATTATTTTCAAAATCAAGGAAAGAAAATACCTAACCTTATGCACTTACTCCAATTTCTCCATTAAATTTTGTTAGGTGTTTTAGATATCCATTTGCAAAAGAATTCAAGTTACCTGTTAATATCAAATGTGCATATCTTACATTCAAAATTGGTTGTATCCCAACTATTGTTTTTTGTCGAATAAATTAAATAAGTTTCTTATGATATGCAATCTTTTTCGGAGGTTGCTGCTTTGGGATAATAGGTTTCTTTGGAGAGTGAGGAGGGACATTTTTTTTTTGTTATCTCAAGTTCACTTATCTATTGATTTTTGGATTTAAAGGGGGTAAAAAAAACTTCAATTTCATCTTCAGGATGATCAAGAATAAAAGGAATCGTTTGAGAAAATGAAGGGAAAAAATATCTTGGTTTGAGATCAGGAAGGTCAATATTAGAATCAAATGATTCTAAAGATGACGCAGGGAATTGAAATGACTCAAGTTGGTTAACCAATAAACGCATTTTCTGATATACCCATTTTTGAATTAGATCTAAGACTTTTGAAGTAAAATCAGGGGGTAAAGGAGATATTTCAGGTTTATCACATTCTGGAAATGATAGCTCTTGAGTAGCAGAGGATGATGCAACTTCAAGCATACATCTAAGAGAGGCTAATCTAACTAGTCTTTCTAGATCTAATAATGATGCAATTAACTCATGATATGAATGAGATCTAGTGTGTCTCTTGGAAGTGAGATTTCTAACCAATGGAGTAGACTAGGTGAAGAATTTTAGCCTACATGCTTCTTATTCACCATTAAGAGGAAAGATCAACGTTTGTAATAGGAAAAAATAACTTTAAACTCATTCCCTGATAACGACTCCAATTTGATGTTCTCCTTTGTAGACAATGTTATCACCAAAAAAATGAAGGCCTAGCCATTTTCTACTATTTTGATCTAAATACACCATGTAGGATGGGTTTTTACACATTAAAACCCTCTTTCACCTCAAGAAATAATTTAGTGAACCATTTTCCTAAAGTATTTCTCAAACTTGGATATGAACAAATGGGAAAGTATTTCTGAAAAATGGAGGAGGTTTTTGTTCTTACGATTCCAAGATACAAAACCCTCTCTCACTTTTCACAAAGGTATCAGGGATTGGGAGATAAGCTTTCCTCATCTGAGCCTATTTGTCTGACTGTGTAATGTTCGATTTTAGCCACCTTGTTTCAAAGCCGATTGTGGCCAATCGGAGATGAATCTTGGAAACCAGGAGGAGGCTAGAGTTCCAAATATGCCAAAGAACAAAAAGCTCTCTCATATTTTCAAAATTATTTATGTTTAGATAGAAATCGCTCCACTGTTCTGCTCTATTTTTGCAGAAATTTGACAATTTTTAGCACAGTCACCCTGCCAAAAGCGTAGTGTGGGCCACATTGTGCCTTTTTTGGAGGACTCTAAATGACATAAACTCTACATGGTTGGATATATCTTGAATTATACATCAAATTTGGACACATGTCAGCCCAATTCATCAACTTTTACAGGGTGAAAATGGCCAAAAACCACATAAAAAACACATTTCTGCCCTTTTTTTGGATGCCACGCTACACTTTTTGACCAGTATTGGGAGAATTGACTTTTAAGGGGCTATACTTGGCATTTTTTAGTGCTTGAGGACTCCATTGTGTAGTAGATAGAAATAAATTTCCAATGAGCTATCATGAGTTCAATTTCGAGTTCAGGAAGTCCTCTAAAAGTGGCCTGCAAGTTCACGCTGCACTTTTTGCAGCACAAAATTCGTTGCGCTTTTTCCAGGAGGCTAGTTTCTTTAGCGGTTCGACCTAGTTTGACTTTTTCACTTATGTAAATGATTTAATTGAATAATCTTAGTCTAAATATGATGTAATAGTGGGTGATTAGTCTTTGTAAGATATTTTGATGTAAATTTGGCCTCATTTATGAGAGTGGTTGGAGTCAAAGTTAATTGAAGAAGTTGTTTTTAACTTCCCTAGACGATAGGGTTTGGTTAAAACACCTCATGGAGCACTTCCTAGAGTAATGGATTCGACCCCTAAGAGCGGGGAGATTTTTTCTGGTCTTTATGTATCATTTTCTTGGTGATAGAATAGGTTGGACTTGAGAGGAGAGAACTATTGTAGCTTGTACTTGCATATTTTCTGGAAATCAAAGTTTATAGTTTGCAGCTATTATCTAGGAATTCATGTGTAGTAAGTTTGTGATGTTGTTTTTTCTCTATTATCAATTTATATGAAAGATATTCATCTTCTCTTTCCATTCATCAACTCTTCAATGGTTTTCCTTACAGTTTATAAATATAATTCTTTACATTAAACTTTTTGATGTAAAAATCATTATGTGTTACTTTCTTTCTTGCTTAATGAATTCATGTTTCATGCTAATTAAGACCTTTCGCTTCTTCTGAACACTACACTACACTGACAAACCGTAAGATCCATCACAAAAGTATTGCTACATTGATCCTTTATATCTTTGCTACTGTAACCCTTTGATCTTGTTAACCTAGCTACTTGGTTTTTCTCCCTTATCCAACAAAAAAACCCTAAATTTTCCAAAACCTACGTAAGCCTAGCTATCTAGATTAAAATCCATTCTTTTCCAATCAATCATTGGCTATGAAATCATAGAGAGAGCCCTCTTTGGTTTGGTAGAGCTAGCTACCAAACTGAAAGCTTGGTCTGTGGTTATCTCTGTCGATTCCTCTCAGCCTGGCACATTGTGGAGGATAACATTTTGGCACCATTGCTGAGGAAACGAAAGATTATATCTTCCGTGGGAAAGAACGACAAGGATCAGATCTGATTGCTGATGGTGGAAAATGGTGAGACACATACGAAGGCTGAAATTATTCACCTGGCGACTCCATATTAGTTTCAAATTTATTTCAAAGACTCCACTGGAGGATGAACCTTACTAATAGAAGAATGAAAGGACAATATGGGAAGATTAGGTATTCAAATTGGACTCTCATCCAAGAATTCATGTTCTTTATTGTAAATTGTTTTTTCTCTTTTCCTGAGAATGTCAAGAAAGTTTTCCAGAGTATACTATATCTGAGAAAAGATCCCAGGCTCACATTTGATTCCTTTCCTTTGAAGATTGTGAATCCAATTTTTTATCTCGATCAATACCCTTCTTCTGAATCCTATGATAACCATCTTCGGCTTGATGAGCCTTAAGAGATCAAGGCTAATCCTATAGCTTCTATTCATACTCGTACACCTTGTAAAATTCCAGATAGATACAAGCCATTCATCTTACCTCCTATACTCCATGATTTCCTTGAAGATTACTACAAATATCTTCCTAGGTTTGATGGAGAATATAGTAACATCACTGCTGAAAAACAAATTCATAGTTTTGAAATTTTTCTTGACCTTTACGAAGTTGAAGAAGATGATGTTAGTATTAGGATTTTTTCTTTATCTTTGCAAGGTGAAGCTAAGAACTGGTTTAAGAACTTACCAGCTGCAAGAATTTTCGATTTCCATCAGTTTGTGAATGTATTCCTTGATAGATGGGTGATCAAGAGGACCCTTTTCTGAGTTTAGAAGAACATAATCATTTGGAAAGACAACCAGGAGAAACAGTGCAACACTTTTTAGCAAGGTTCAATCAAGTATACCATTCAATCCCTTCTAATATCAATCCGCCGCCCAATTTATCTCTCTTACACTACCTGGATGCCTTTGATCCAAAAATGGCATTTCAATTGAGAGATAGGAACAATAAAACACTCAAAAAAATGCAAGACAGTGCAATAGACGTGGAAGCTAATTTGCTGGTCAAAAGGTCAAAGTTGAAAGAAGAAGCAAAGGAGAACTTAGAGAAGGAACATCTAACATCCTCATAAGTGAAGCTAAACATTTTGGTAGGCACAATGGAAGAAATGATGTGAAAGATCATAATAAGAGATGAACTTGCTCTTAAAAAACACCATGTCCCACTTATTGCAGAAGAAGAAGAGGTTGCTGACCCTAGCCATTATCCTACTCAATCCAGTTCTCATAGATCAGAAAATGTTTTTTTTTATGTATTCATTTATGGATCGTCATGAAAATGGATATGTAGATCAACCCGTGGAGGATCAATCTACTAATCTAATGTGTATGTTTGATGTCATTCCCTATAATGATGAGTTATCCATGTATGATCACTATGGTGATAATTATATTGTTGAAATAAAGGCTCACTCTACAAGGCAATCAATGAAATGTTTTTGGGAGGAAGAAGATTCATTACAACATCTCAGATGTAGCACTTTGTCTATGCATAGCAATCATGACAACAATGAAGAGAATCCAAAAAATTTCAAATCAAGTGAAAGGTCTTTGCCTTTATGTTTTACTTCATTTCAATTACTGAGAGCAAACATCCCTAAGATTAGAAATTAGCAGTATTTTAGTTTCGATTTTGAGCACGGAGAAGACCATGAAATTCTTGACCAAGACTCCTTACCTTTGTGTTTCTTGTTGGGAATGGGTTCCCCCTAAGAGCAGTTTTGGGGCTAAAATCCCATATTTCGGGACAAATTTGTAATAAAATTGTAAATTCTCCACATTTTGTGGTCATGGAGCACGAAGGTGTCAAGAGTCATAAAGGGTTGTCTGCCCTTATTTTGTAAAGTATCAAGTCGGCTGTAAAGATCTACCCATGTCCGCGGACCATGGGATTGTATAAAAAAGAGCTAAGTAAGTAAGCTCTAGGCAGAAAAAGAAGAAGGAGAAGAAAGAAGCATTGGAGTTTTGGTAGAGATGTCTAAGAGTTTTTGGTCTTACCATTGGTAGAGGCTCTGCAGCTGAGTACATAGAGGCCTAGGGTGGAAGTCCACAACTGAGTGTGCGGACCCCTGTAGCTATGTGCGCAGGGTGGATAGAGTTTGTATTAAACGAGATGCTATCAATAAAGAGAAGTATTCTGCAAATACTGTGTATTTAGTTTCTTTTAATGCATCTGATTATATTGCATTTTGGGTTTAATTTACAATGTTTATTTGATGCGCGAATATATGTGGTTATATCTATTAATTGAACGCAAGTAAAGATATCAATTTACGTGATGTTAACTGTGATTGATTAGTAAGATAAGTAAAACACTTGAGATAACTTGGGAACCTATACAATACATTGTCATAGCTGCGTGAAAGTACCTGGACCATAGGTTAGGGCTGTGTGAAGGTCAACTGTACACCTTTGCAGAGGTATTGAAGGGTGGAATAATGGGTAGACTCACAGAGCCCTAAGGCTTATCGACTTGCACAAAATTAGGGGCAAAGGGTATAAACCTAGATCATGACCATCTCAGTGTGCAAAAACTTGGTTCCAAAATCCCTGTACTGCTTGGGGTGAGAATTCAGTCCATGCTCCATTGGCTAATGCCGAAAGGGCCAGTAGTGTGGGGATTTGTTTGGCTGACTAATGTTAAACCTGGGTTAGGGCCCACAAAGCCAATAAATGGTTCCGTTGCCGGGACCAGAATCTGTATGAGAGATGTGTGATGTCGTATCGTTGGAATCCAACTAAGAAAGAGATTGAATATTGGTTGGATAGAAATATCCACGAATTCACAGTGTAGGAGAATAGAAATCCGCAACTGACAAAGGAATAATGGCTAGATAGGTACCTATATATAGAAATCCACGAGATATTTTTTCTGTTCCTTTCCGGTTGAGTTATATGAGTGGATCATGAAGCTAGTAGATAACCAAGGAAGGTGGAGGCTTGACGGTCCTATTGTCTCGACCCCAGAGTTAGTAAAAAGACTAAAAGCCTCTGGGGATAAGATCACCCACGTTTTTGATCATTTGCTTGATTGTATCGCAGGAGGATTTGTGACTGAATTCGTGGTCAATACCTCAGTCAATTACAATGAGGCGGGGTTGTGCTTTTTCAAAGGTCCGCGAGGTAAGTACCTTAAGTCTTTAAACACTTGGATTAAGATGTTATTGTGCAAAAAATGGGTTATGCAGCTACCTTGATGTTTGGAGCTATGTGAAGTGGAAAGACTTATAGGAACGAAGAAACACAGGGTCATGAATATTGCCCACTAATTTCACCTCCTTTGAGTGACAAAGAGGCAGTAGCGCAAGTTTCTCCACGAAGTGCAGTTCAATTGATAAAACAAGGGTTCTTGTGACTACCACCTCCACGTACACCACCTCCACCTTCACCATCGTCACCTGTGACTTCGCCCACACCACCACCACCTCCACCACAGTTCAACATGGCAAATTCCATGAAGCTGCCTTTGGTTAAGGGCTTGGGAAATCAAGACCCGGACTAGTTCTAGTTCGTCATAAAAGCTGTATGGGAAGCTCTGGGTGTCACAGACGATCACGAGAAGAAGGCAACATTGGTTAATTCTTTATAGGATTTCGCGCTAGCTTAATACACCAAGTACTCTAATGATAACCCAAATGGCGGGTTGGCAGAGATCTAGACTGCGTTGAATAAAGAGTTCAGTAGGCCTAAATCCGAGGTGTAGTTGATTGTGGGGTTCAAGGAAATCGTGATGAAATCAGGTGAGGCACCTTGGGAATTGGATCAAAGATTGATGTATAAAATGCATGAAGCTAATATGAACTTAACAAATGGACAACACCGAGAGTGGTTCGTGGCTTCACTCTTGCCTCACCTAAGGGTTTGACTGTCACAACAGAAGATTACGACTCACACAGAGGCCTTGGAGATTGCAATAAGACTGCATGAAACACCGATGCAAGATCCGAATCTGGGGGTTTAGCAAATCCATGTGCAATTGCATTATCTTTGCCTCGAAATGGAAAGTCTGAAGTAGGAGAGAACAGTTTGACCAGAGGCATGTGAAGAGATATGGTGCTTGAAATGTAAAGGTTAGGGGCATGACAAATACCACTGCCCAGTCTTTGCAAACTATATTGCAAGAGGAGGACCGTTGCCTTTGGAGCCGGAAGCCCAAGCAGGGTCGAACGTGGGACCTGCATTATGATGCGCTGTATGTAAGGTAGCAGGGAAACATACGACTGATAATTGTCATTTACTGTAGAAGTTTGTACAAAAACCACAATAATTGTTCTGCAACTTCTGTAGGTTGGTAGCACATGATGGGCACAATTGTTGAACTTATGAATTGATGATGGATAGAACACCTACCTATAGTGTTCATACAGAAATGCGGCCTCTTGAACAAGGGGCTGGGATGGTGCAGACAGGCTTTTAGGGGCATGGACAAGGCTAAGGAGGACCTGGCAAAGGTTGGGGACAACTGATTTGTTAAAATTGTGGAGGACCAAGACATTATGCTCATGAATGCACTTACCCAATGCATTCGTTGTGAAAATATTATACTCAGTTTGATCATTAGACAAAAGACTGTCCTACACTGATAGTGAGGATACACGACAAAGGGGTGCTACTACCATTGCCGACTCAGAACTTGCAGATGATGAGGGTTGAGCCTCCCGAAGAGGATCTAAATGTGAATATAGTGCTCTGAAGTGGAATTGCAATGGGCGATGATAAGGGGAAATAGCTCGAAGACAACGCATGGGTTTGCAAAGCTCTGACGAAGGAGGTTGAATTTGATTTGGAGTGCACATGTAAAACATTCATGGAAGCAAAGAAGAGCTTCATTGAGGCCTCTACCTCAGGGAGCCGGGATAATCCTATTCAGGAAATGGACCCTTCTATGCTTATGACCTTTCTAGAGACCTGCATGAAGTTGCTGGGCGATAGCAAGGATGTGAAGGGGTTACAAGAACTTATAAATAGATGCACCGGAAACACTCCAGGTGAATTGCGTGTGGTACAGAAGATTGGTAAGCATAAGGAAAGGACAGGGCATGAGATGAGACTCACCACACAGATAGGAGAATATGAAATGGATTAGGTTATTTTGGATCTAGGGTTAGACGTGAACATTTTTTCGAAGTAGACTTGGGAGCAGATGGGGAGACCCACGCTGCAGTGGTCTCCGATTTAGTTAATGATGGAAAATTAGCAGAAAATCATCCCCATGGGATGGCTGTAAGGATTAACTGTAGATATTGAAGGCGCAAGCGCATTGGTTGACTTTGAAGTAATAGAAATTGTGGATGACAGCAACCCCTACCCTGTGCTCCTTCGCACTGATTGGGCTACTGAAATGAATGGGGTAATCAACTTAAAGAAGCAAAATATGATATTTCAAAAGAAATCACTTTGCATAATAGTACCCCTAGATCCTGCAGAAGGATCGTGCTATACTGAACCAGTCCGCGATTACGGAAGCTATGACGATTTGGACTGCATATATAAAATAATAGTGCAAGACCAATATTGGGTGAATCTTATAGTATATGGTCGAATTACATGGGATCACAAGAGTTCCTAGAACTCAGAACCAGATGAAGAATTAAAGTGCTGAAAGAATCGGCTACATGAAGTAACCATGATGAGTTGTAACCTGATGACCCGCTCGCTGCACTGTGCATTATCAGAGGTATGAAATATACCCACATATGATGGTTTGAATGATGTGGCTGTGATTTTGGATGCATTTGAGAGGGAATTACCAGAGAAGCAATGCTTCTAGGCTTTGGAGTAGGCACTGTGTGCTATGCCTGCAAGATGGTGAGGTACGCACAAGGGTAGTTTCAACAATTGGTGCGAGTGTAGGAGGATGATGAGAACATGCTTTGGGAAGCCAAAGGTACGAGTGATAGACAAGTATGATGGGAAGGATGATGCACACTTGGCCAAATGGGCTAAGGCCTATGGAGCGAAGCCCCAACCTGAATGGGTGCACTTATTTTGTCACACCTTGGATGTGATCCCGATGAATTGGTACTTGGAGACAGAGCTACACCATGGCACAAGAGAATGTGATATTCTCTGTGAAGGGTTCATAGTGATGTTTAGCTTCGAAGACGAGTTTGACTGTATTGACGAAGTGCTACAAGAAGTTAAGGCATCGATCTTTAGCATACAGTAGGATCCTTTGGATCTGATTCAACCCGATTGGACTACTCAGCTGAGCCACGTGATGGAATTCTATAACGTGACTGTTGAAGAAGAAAATGAGGACCCTCGAAAGATTAATATCCCTGAAACCAAGGGTTGCCACAAGGTCGAGGGACTGCAGATTGAGAATCCTGATATAACTGTGCCACTAAAAACGAAGTAGGTAAATATTGGTACAGAGGTGAAGCCCAAATTTGCGAATATTGGAGATTATTGGGATCGTGCGATGGTAGATAAGGTCGCCAAATTTCTCCACGAATACCAATATTTGTTCCCTACCAAGTTTATGGAGTTAAAGGGGATAATAGGAGACCTTAGCATTATGATGATCACATTAAAACTTGACACGAAGTAGGTTAAGCAAAGACTTTACATTCTCAATCCAAAGTATAAGGAGAAGGTTTGCTTAGAGTTAGATAAGATGCTCGTTGTAGGCATCATTGAGCCCATAAAAGAATCTAATTGGGTGAGCCCAATGGTGGTATAGGAAAAGAAGTAAAAGGATGAAATAAGGATATGCGTAAATCTCAAGAAGTTGAATGACACTTGCGTGCATGATCCTTTCCCAACTCTGTTCATTGATGAGGTATTGGATAATGTAGGTGGCGAGGAAGTGTACTCCTTTAGTGATGGGTTTTCTGGGAACCATCATATCAAAATTGCACCTAAAGATAGAAGCAAGGCGACCTTCACGACTGAAAGAGGATGTTTTCAATACACAGTAATGCCTTTTGAATTAAAGAAGCGCTTGCAATTTTTTCGCATGTAGTCATTGTTGTATTCAAAGACTTCCTTCATAAGTTTCTGGAGGTGTACTTTGATAACTGGACTGTGTTTGGGTTGGTAAAACACCATGTAGCCAGTTTGCGCTTAATGCTAGATACTTGTCAAAGGTAACATATTGCACTCAATCTGAAGAAATGTTTGTTTTGCGTTCCTTTTGGGACTCTAATGTGTCATGTGGTTTGTAGCTAGGGACTGATGGTAGATCCTGTGAAGATCGCAGTGATACTTAACTTAGAGGCATCGAGGAGTGTGAAATAGCTGCGCACAACATTGGGACATATTGGGTACTACAAGAAGTTTATCAAGTGCTATGCCTAGATCACCATGCCTATGGAGACGTTTTTGAAAAAGGATATCACGTTCTGTTGGAACGAGGATTGTCAGAAAAGTTTGGATGTGATGAAAGGAAAAATGGTCACCGTGCCGATTTTAGTCTTCTTGGATTGGAAGGAGGAGTTTCATATACATGTAGATGCATCATGTATAGCACTGGGAGCAGTACTGACACGGGCTAGTGATGGAGAATTGGACCATCCTATAACATTTGCAAGCAGGAGGTTATCCAAGGTTGAGAAGAACTATTCCACCATCGAGTGCGAAGGACTAGCCATGGTATACACACTCCAGAAGTTTAGACACTACTTGATGGGTGGAAATTTTAATATGTATACGGATCATTCTGTGTTGAAATACCTGGTCAATAAGCCTGTGTTGGGGGGGGGGGGGAGAATTTGTAGGTGGTTGTTATTGTTACAAGAGTATGATTTTGAAATTATTGTGAAGCTTGGACGACTGAACGTAGGACCAGACCATCTGTCATGCATCGAAACAGGAGAGGATCCCACTAATTTTGAGGAAGGATTACCTGACGCGTAGCTATTTACAGTGTGCATCACAGATAGTCACTTTGAAGACATCATACACTTCCTAATAATAGGAGCTGCCTTGGAAGGCTGCGCCATCCAACAGAAAAAGGAGTTAGCAGTGCGCGTAAAAGACTTTTTTGTCATTGCTAGACATCTGTACAAAATGGGGTCTGATGAAGTATTATGATGATATGTACCAGAGTTTGAAAGGATAAGTATCCTCGTGGATGCTCATGGGGGCACCGCGGGAGGGAATTATGTAGGAAGGGTGACTACACATAAGATTCTACACGCAAGATTTTGGTGTCCAACCCTCCATCAAGATTCAAAAGCTTACTACAAGGCATGCAATGTGTGTTATAGGACTTGCAAGCCATCACAGAGAGATGAGCTACCCTTGAACCCACAAATGATGTTACAACCTTTCGAGAAATGGGAAATAGATTTTGTAGGATGCATTCAACCCCAAGGAAAGAAGATGGGAGTGCAGTACATTATCACCGTGACTAAGTATTTGACTCGATGGGTGGAGGCATAGCTTGTGAAGGACTGCATAGGCGCGACCACTGGGAAGTTTCTCTTTGAGTATGTACTGACATGATTTGGGTGTCCAAAGTTTTTTATGAGTGATCGCGGTACACACTTTCTGAATGAAATGATCAACGCGTTGATGGAGGGATTTCAGGTGTATCACTAGAAAAGCACGCCTTATCACCCATAGGCTAATGAGATGGTGGAAGCATTTAATAAGGTATTGGAGAATGTGTTGACCAAGATTTTCAATGCTCAACAATGTGATTGGGTCTTGCACATACCTGCAAGACTATGGGCCTATCAAACGACATGAAAAAAGTTGATTGGGTAGACACCCTTTAGGCTTGTATATGGTGTTGAAGCAATGATGACCATGGAATAAATTGTTCCGAGTTTGTGCATAGTGGCACTCATGGGTATGATGGATCGTGAAGCCCTAGAAGAGAGGCTCGTGTAGCTTGCTGAGCTTGAGGAAGAAAGATTTCTAGGTGGATTTCACCAACAGGTCCAAAAGCAGCGCGAAAAATCATGGCATGATCAACACATTAAACTGTGCACCTTTAAAGTAAATGATCTGGTTTTGTTATATGACTACAAGTTTGATAAATTTCTAGGGAAATTCAGAATGCAATGGCTAGGGCCCTATGTCATTAAGGAGATTACTGATGGTGGAGCAGTTCAGTTGGTTAAATTGAACAGAGATCCCTTCCCAGGAAAGGTGAATGGCATTCAATTGAAGCCATACACTGGTGATATGGCTAGGTGATTATATGAAGGTAGCATAGTCTTAACGCTCCAGGTAGCTAAAAGGATGCATGAGACTATAAACTACACTGTCTGGGTTGGGGAACTGTGTGATTGGAGGATTTTGTGGAACGACGAGATGTCACAGGGTCTGCAATAACGCGAAGAGAGCTATGTTACCCAGGGAAAAACCATGCAGGTTAGCTGGAAAGTGACTGTTAAAGTCACTGTTCATTATTTGATAATGACAATGCGGCCAAATGGAGCAGGCAACCGACATTTAAGACAAAATTTATGGGTAAGATCCTTGGAAATCTGCTGCCAATCTAGAAGTAATGAACCAAATGTGGGTGGAACAGTCGGATTTGAATTCAAAATGGAATATAAATTATAGGGGGAGGCCCAACGAAAAACACTTGGCTTTTTGAACATTGAGTTGGTGAGCTCTCAAACTTGCATGATCCATGCATTTTTCGAAGAATTGCTTGACTACCTAGTTTTTGATCAATTTCTAGAGTCCAACCACAATTTCATCCATGATTTTATCCCAGGATCTGAAGTTATGGATGTCGAAGTAGTGATAGCCAAGGGGGATATGCTAGAGGTTGTTATGGAGGCAGAAGGAGGTGCTCCATAGGTTGAAGAGGTATGACCTAAAGTCCCCAAGTCACCAAAAATTCCTAGATTGAATCCTACCCTAACCAAAGAGAGTGTGAAGGATAATAAGGGCAAGGAGGTTGCGATACCAGTGCGCATGTCACATAGAAGAAACCCATAGAAGGAGAAGCCCACCGCATAGGAAAAGGGAAAAACCATTAACTTGGAGTTGGAGGAGGAAGAAATTGAGGACATCACAATGGAGGATGAGGATTTGGGGGTGGAAGTGGAGGAAACTGAAGTTAAGGGTTCTGACCCTATCACTAATTTGCCTGAATACATCCCTTTGCACAAAGGCAAGACCAAGGTACTTAAGGACATCAATGAAAGCAAGGTCGCCCTGCATGTACCTGTGCTGCCATACGAGATTGTCTTTGAAGGACCGTGCATGGGGAAATTCTGTTGTTGAAACTGGAAGATTAGGACTTAGCTGACACTGAGAAGTTCCCGCTTTTGGAGATAGAACAACCAATGCACCGCATTGTTCACACAACCCACCGAGATGATTGCATTGGAATTGTGGAAGTGTTTTAGGGGTTTAGATAAGTAAGGTATGCTCAACCTTCTATGGGTTCCACACTACAATCACACACCCATTATAGTATTGGTCATCAAGCAGCTGTTATGCTTGGTGCACAATGGTTGTCTGTGACTAGAGGAGCCGATACCCATCACTAAGAGGTTGATCCATAGGATCACGTGGCTACCCTATATAGGGGAAAAGGTGGCGAGAAGGCCCTCATGGAGGCCATGAAGGAGAAATTGAAGCTCATAAAGAAGCTGTAAGACTATGCCATCTTAGAGTATTTGTGACCCTGTTTTTAAGGTGGTCATGTAGATCTTTGCAGGAAAAGTGATGCGGAAGTGTCGCGCAAATGAATTGTCGACATCGGTCGTTGCTCTAGCAGCCCAATGCACCGAAGGATTCTAGCTTAATTGGGTGCGCTATCTCTGCGGTGAGTTCCTTGTGAACTTCCACGAGGCACAAGAGCTCAGCAAGACCTTCCACTATGCATGGCTCTTGCTGTCCATTGTGCTCGTAGACTGGGAGCTACCGGAAGATAGTCAATTCCCCTCGATCGTGTCAGACCTGCTAGAATTAGTGAAGTATGCTTTGTTGTGGGTGGCGAAGGATGCTCAGTGCATCAAGGATAACAAGATATTCTGGATCTTTATGGAAATAAATATGCATATGGCTATCAATCACAAATTGCGATTGTCACCTACTGTGTTTGCCAAAATGCAGGAGTATGTGGAGTTCAAGGAACACTTTTAGCATGACAATCAGGGCACAGAAGGACCTTGAGCCAAAGTGGCATGACTTTCCTTACTTGGCAACAGATGACGTGATTGATGCAGTTATTGATCGCTAGCCAACATAGTGGCGCATTTCCTCAGACTCGACAGTGGGGTCGAGCAAGTTGCCATGCAGCACAAAAAGGAGGAGGCCAAGCTCAAGATGGCATATCTGGCCAAGAAGAGGAAGAAGGAGGTTGCTGACAAGGCCCAGGCAAAGAGCGATGCCACCTAGTAGGTGGAAAAAAAGACAGGAAGAACAGAGCAAGACTCTGACAAAGGTGCGAGGTCACGTTCGCCCAAAACAGAGGAAGAAATAGACAAGTAAATAGAGCAACATGGAGTGGACCCATAGATGGTGTCGTACCACATCAAACGTCCAAGAGAACAAGAAAATTTGGGGCTGTAGAAGAAATCCAAGGCTAGTAAAACGTCGTTGGACCCATTCACCCTAACACAGGGATATATGAATGAAATTGGAGACACGGTATGGGATGTCACTGCGGAGGTACTACAACAATTCGAGTAGCAACAACAACAACAACTTTTAAGGGCCATCTAGACGGGTCTGCATGAGTTGCAGATCCATGCATCACAGGTTGGCGCAGTGTCCACCAGGCTCGCCATTGGTACTTCAGAAGTTGCTGAGATGTAGCGTGCGAAGGAATCCCGAGTGATAGTGCTATCGAATGGAGCACTGACCATAGAAAATGAAGTTGATAGGCCCGCTGTCAGTGCCCTCAAGGGAGTGGGGTTGAACTTTGCAGTGCTTCCTGGAAAGGTGATCCACCTACTGCAAGATGGGGTGATCGCGGAGTTGAGGGCCTATGAACAATGCATTGTGCAGGTGATTAGTGAACAATAGATCAATAATGTGAAGTTGGCCCTACATCGAGACTCTTCGATCACCACCGTGACTAAGATATCTAATTGAAATAAGAAAATAGTTGAGGTCGTGGAGAAAGCATGTCGAATGGTACCAGAGTTTGCCATTCTTGAGGGAGAATTGGTCAAGGTGCTCATTCGCAAGCTTACTACAGTGGTGCGCGACACTCGTACAAAGTTGGCTAAGGTTCTGCTGGAGCTGAACCTACAGATTGCAAATTTGTAGTTGAAGGCCCAACCTTCAACTCCATTGGAAGTAAAGGAGTAGCACACAACCACTGTCACAAAGGTGATAGTGACATTAGACAATGTAGTAGCAGACTACACATGATTGTTTGAATAGTTGTTTGAGGTCCTGACAAGTCTGTAGTAGGATTCTAAGGTATAGTGTTTGGAGACAGAGGCGCAAGAACTACAGTAGCGCTATGACAAAGTAAAAGGTACAACATGCACCGTCGCTCTCACATAGAGACTGGTGAAGCTATAGGAGGCCAAAACATTGAAGGAACAGGTAGATGGAGTGCAACACAAAGAGGTGGTGTTGAAGACATGTTGCAAAAAAAATGTCACTTTGACATTCTGCAATCAATATGATTCTATCACCACTCATATTTACCTCCTTTGCAAGTCTTAAACCTCAGTTCTTCATATCAAGCCTTGAAAATAAGAGAAAGACCTTAAAAATCTCTAAAACTCTGGTTTTTCAATTTCTCTTAGCATTACCTGTGATACCGCACCTATTGGGAATGCCCCCTATGCACCTGAACACTCTGTATCTATGTTATAGGTGCGAACCCATGTAAAAGTTAGAAAGGCACAAGTACATTCTTAAAAACTCACTTTGAGTCATTTTTGGAAGCTTCTAGAGAGAATCTTCAGCTGGCAAGTTCACTCCTTGAGGGTTCATGCATCCCATACCTTAAGGAGCTAACCCCTTGATGTGAGGAGATTATCCCTTTGAAGGAGGACGCTATCCCTTCAATGGTGGACCTGTAACCTCCTTCCTTTGCACTATCAAAAGAAGCATTGGGCTGGTTACTGCGGAGGTTGAAAGCTGAATATTTTTGAGGGTAAATGCTGCTGGAACTTAGTCTTCCTTATTGAGCTTTTGAGAGGAGAGATTACATACCTTTTGATCTCATTTGGGAGAGAGTGAGGCTTGTCAAAGTAGAGGAGATTCTTGTTTGGACCCCGGGAAGAGCTTGTACAACATCAAGGCACCAAGGTTGTAAAGTTCTTCTATTTCAAAGTTAATACAATCAAGTTTATTTTTCTTAATAAGCTGTGTTTAATGGTTTAATTCATGGATTCCTTGATCACCATGATGAACATGATTTGTTATATTAGCTATGCAGGTGTTATTTGATGTGTGCTTGTTTGTGATTGCAGGTTATTAAAAGGAAACTCTTTTGGAGCTATTGGAGCATGGCTGCCACAAACTAACGTTGGACTTAAGGTATGGTCTAAAACACCTCTTTAGTTTTTATTAATGAATCACAATATATTTAGAGAAAGGTAGATTTGCTTGTCCTACTTGTTGCTAGATATTAGTTGATACTAGGGAGATCGGTCTTGTCCACAAGAACGATTTATTCGGCATACAAATTGGCCACTCCGCTGGGGACTAGATTTGATTGTTTAAATTTTCCTTTGTCTTTGACTTCAGAAACTTGATTTTTGTTTTTGGCTTTTGCTTGATGTGTGTGGGATTGGGTAGTTTTTAGGTCCTGGACACTTTTTTTTTGTTTTTTAGAAATTTTTACGAGGACGACACGTTCTGTTTGTATTACAGTGCGGACCTTTCCGCACTGTTACTTTACCACACAGAGTGGTACCACACCTGGTTTTACAGGAAGCCTGTGGACCCTGTCAAAATTTTTGAAAAACCTAAAATCTTTTCGTCCAATCAAGTTTAGTTTCTTTTTATTGTTTTTAGTCTCTGCCCAGATCTGCATATATCCTGTCAAAAGTCTCTTTTGAGTAATTTCCATTGGTGTTGTGTTTTAAATGAATTTCTAGAAGTTTTGCATGCTTGGATTGGTTTTCACTCGGCCTATGTAGTGACTTCAAGATTAGAAGCCTAAGAAACCTTAGATCACCCTGGTATCTTTTGTCTTCTTGATGAGTCTGGCTGGTTTGTGAAATCTTCCTTTGGTGAGAAATAGATTTTGTTTCTCTTTGCAAATCTTTGAACGAACTTGGTCATAAGTTGTGAATTTCATTTTTATAAAGAAAACATAGCTAGGTGTTTTTTGATTGATTTGTTATTCTGAACGAATTAATCCTTAGTTTACTAAATAACTAAGTAAAACATCCTCAAAAACATTTGAAGCTTTTATTTCAATTAGGTTTTTAGAAGTTTAGATCTCAAGATTAGATTACTTTTTCATAGTTTTGAGTGTGTTTTCTAGAAATCATAGTTTCTCTTTTGAAAAGAATTGTTCTCTGTAGTTTTGAGTGTTGAAAAGAAAAGGGATTTATTTTTGTGAGCATAATTAGTAGCTTCGTTTTGAGTGTATTGAAAAAGACAAAAAAAAAAATATTATTTTCAGTTATATGTTGAAGGAAAGATTTGCTTTTCAAGGAATTGCATTCTCAACTCTTCCTTTAGCTAGAGATTCATTGAAAAGGAAAAGAATTGTTTATCATCTTAGGTGCATTTTTTAGTGTTTTTTGGAGTCGAGTCTTCATACCACAAAGTTTCATCTCCATACCTTTTGACTTAAGAAACAACCAACAAAAATAACGCTTAATTAAAAATTCATCTAGCAATCCTTTTATTTCTAAGGCTCTTATCACCAACATAGCTTAGGCTAGTATCTTGGAGTAGGGAGTAATTAACTCTCCAAGATAGTTAAAACAAACAAGTAGTTGTATCTTGCGGTAGGAAATAAATCCAATTGTAATTGATATAATCTGGGAAGATCCTTTTAAAGGAGTCAATCACGAGATCATGTCCGAACCTTTGAGACAATCAAGTTTGTCTCATTGGGAAAGATAGAATATTTGTGCGTATTAAAAACGGTAAACCTCAGATTAACCATTGTCGAGGAGCCTGGGGTCACTTGTTGGTAAATCCTGGATTGATCATGTCGAGAAGCCTTCAAGGAGATTGAGTTTTGCTACTCTGCCCTTGTGCATAGATCGGATCGTAGACTGTTCCCCCAGTTGTATTTGTTATTGGTGGTAACCATAGTGACCATAATCTTAAGATTCTTTCCTAAGGTGACGGTGAAGGATGGGTCTCACTGTACCTGGAGCAGACATCGACTAGACTCACTTGGACTCTTTGGGGGGTTCTCTTCATTCGAGACAGTTTTGTGAAGAAACTTGTGCTAGTCTGTTTCATTAAGCAAGTTGTCGGGGTAACTGTTCCAACCGCCATTTCTGTATTGAATTCTGTGATGTTGGATTTCATCACCAACTAGTGTTTTCGGTACGGAAAGTTACTGTTTATGTGTGGTTTGAACTCTTAGATTGTTAGGCGTGTGATCCAATTGTTTGGTTCTTTAGAGACTTTAGGTGGTTTTATTGAGATTTTCTTTGTTTGCATGTGAAGTAATTAATTATTTAATCGTGGCTGAATTACCGAGACAATCCCGTAGACTTCGGGGGCAGCCTCCCGAATATACACCGAGTCAGATTGAAGGGCTAAGAGCTCTTGTCACACCTAGTGAAAGTAGAGTTGGGTCACCAGAACCCGGAGAATCATCTTTAATTATTCACCCTGATTACCAAGTTCCAACAACAGAGTATATTTCTGAACCAATTTCATTTTCCGAAGTTATTGGTAGCATTTCTCCTACTAGTGAATTAATTGAGGAATCTGAAATTTCTGAACCTAAAACTGAACCTGCTGCTACTCCATCCTCAAGATTTTCTTCTCTAGTTTCTAGTGGTCTTGGTTCACCTAGGGTAGGAAGGTGTCATTACCCAAAATCTTCTTTCTGGACTCATTTCTATTAAAGAACTTGTTAGTCCGGACGAAGATATAACTCTCCTTGAAAATCAACCAACTTTAGAACTTAGGGAGCATGAATCAATCTTTTACAATCCTTTTAGAAGTGACACTTGGTACGTATCATTGACGAACTTTTTAGAAAATCCGGGTCTTTCTTCTTCACCACCTCGTATTCCTTTTCACCCTACACCCAGAGGTTATTATCCTCCTTTGAATATGTCAAAACGATCATCCATGTTTTCCCAAACTCTGGGAACATTTTTATATGGCGGTCCTTCTATTCCTTTTGGGTATCAGTCACTTTCTGGTACTTTTTCAGGAGCGTCTCCTCAACCCATCGAACATGGGGTATCAACTGGTAATAATGGAACTCCGCCATTGAGTGTAGAAGAAATTCTTATGATGTTTGATGCTATTCCAAATCCGCAACCTCAAGGTAGTCAATTACCGCCTGGAGGGCAACCTCAAGGTAGTCAGTTACCACCTAGAGGGCAACCTCAAGGTAGTCAGTTACTGCCTAGGAGGCAACCCCAAGGTGCTCAATTACCACCTGGGGCCTGGGGGGCAACCTCAAGGACAATACATACCTTCAGGACAGTACTTACCTCAAGGCCAACCCTAGACTCAGTATATACCTCAAGGTCAACCCCAGTATCAATATATACCTCAAGGTCAACCCCAGTTTCAGTACCTACCTCAAGGTTATCAACCTCAAGGTCAGTACCCATTTCAAGGTTTCCAACTGCCTTCTGGTCAACCATTTGTTCAAGGAGCTAGAAATGTACCTTTCAATTATCAGTCCTACACTCAACCTGGTTATGGTCCTCCATATGCTCAACCTGTTATGGGTCCTTACCCCGGAATGAATATGGTGTGGGATCCATCTCAAACTCAACAGAGTTTGCAACCCAATGTGCAGTTGTCATCTCAACCTAGACAACCTTTGGTTTCTGATCGAACCCAGCAACTTGTCGAGTCTACCATCCAAACTTCTGCACCTGGTGTAGTTCATCAGTCTGGGCCTAGTTCGCCTCGAACTCCGCCTCAAATGACTGCTGCAACTACCGCAGCTTCTATTCAATCTACCCCACCTACTTCTGGAGTATCGACAGCTTCGGTTTCTACTGTTCCTGTATCAACTCCTCAGACCTCTTAACCCCAGTCTGGACCTACGATTCAGACTTAAGTTGAGATTCCTGTAGGACAACCTAGTCCAAGTACGGTTGTCACAAGTCAACCACAATTCACTTATCAACCGTACCAGGGACAGTATCAATACGGTCCTGCTGTGCAAAACCCAGTTTATCAGTATCAACTGTACCCTAGGTATACATATCAACAACCTCAACCTCAACAACCCCAGTTTGGTCCAGTTAATCTTGGTTTTCCGGGAGGATATGATATTCCTAATACAAATCCAATTCCAAGTTATCCTGAATATACTCCTCCTGGAGCTAGTCTTGTGACCCAAGGTTTTCGAGACCCTAACCGTCAGTTACAGTTTATCACAACTTTAGATTTACCTGACTTGTCGCGCCTTACGAACGATCCCATTTATTATCTTCTGTACTGGCTGCCAATGCCTAATAAGTTGCCCAGTGATATCCCAAAGTTTGAGGGTAAGCCAGGAGAGGATCCGTCGAATCATGTGATGACTTATCACCTCTGGTGTGCATCAAATTCCATTATAGATGATTCAATTCGCTTACGCCTTTTTCAACGCACTCTAATTGGTCTCACGGCTAAGTGGTACATTGAGTTACCACGAAGCTCTTTTTATAATTTTAGTCAGTTAGCTACTTCATTCTTAACTCATTTTCAGTTTCCTGTCAGATATGACAATGGCACAGAATTATTGACTTCGTTAAAACAATCAATGTCTACATATATTTCAGACCATATTCATGAATGGCGATGTCGATGACGTTTAGTGAAAGTTTTTATCCCGGATCAAATTTTGGCAGAATGGTTTGTTAAATCGTTATTACCTAAAATCACTGAGGATGTAGCTAAGGCAGGAGTAGTTACTGAGGAGCAAGTAATTGCTTAGGCTCAGTACCTTGACCTCGTTTATACGCAGTTGGGTACTTTACACGAAAAAATCCCTGATCTTCCCAAACAAAATCAAATAACTGTAGCTCCTTCAGGGTCTCATGCTGCTGATGGTATGATTGGTTCAGTTAGTACCAAGAGTAAGAAGAAATCTGCAAAGAATTCTTCTCCTATTATAACTTTACCAGATTCCCCAACAAGAGAAGCTTCCGTTGAAATTCCTGCCGATATTCACATCGTAGAATCTTCTACGGCCAAATCAAAATCCGGCGATAAAAAGAAAGGGAAGAAGAAAAATAAACAAAACACAAAAGAGAAACCAGATCAAAATGAATCTACTGACGAGAAATGTAAACCTCGCTATCCTTGTCTCATCTGTGACGAGGAGCACTTTACAAGAGATTGTCCACATCGAGCTGAGGTTTCGAAAATTGCCAAAGGTTCTCAAACTCCTGCTGTCTTGAAGGATCCTTTTCCTAGTCAATATAGTAAGATGATAGGTTCTTCCTCAAATGCCTCAGAAGAACCAATTATGATGATGTACCATGTCAGGATTGCAACGTGATCGCAAGATTATGGTAGTAAGAATCCTGTTGGTGGTAAGGAACCAAAATCTTCTAGTTCAAACCCATCAACTTCAACTCCGTCTGGTTCTGATCCACTACAAATCGAGAAACCTAACCCAAACTTAGTAATCAAACCACCTGCTAAAGGTATACTTCGGAAGTCAGCTTTCAATCCACATGCGAGAGCTGCTCAGAACTATAACATTGTTGAAGATTTAGCTATATCCCCTTCAGCAATGTCAGCTTTGGAGGTGCTGCAATCATGCCCAGCACAACATAAATTGCTATTGTCTGCTATAGGAGCTGTTGATGTTCAGGATTCCAGCCTTACAATCTTCGATTTAGAAAATAGTACACCTTGTACACCTCATCAAATGGCTTTCCAGATCCCAGTGTTAGTAAAAAATAGACCTTTTTTTTTTTTTTTTTTTTTTTTTTTAGACTGTGATTGATGAGGGAGCTTCTATGTGTATTATGTCGATTCAGTGTTGGAGATCGCTTGGTTCTCCTACACTCAATCAATCCCCGACAATTTTAAAGGATTTTGATGGCCGAGGGTTTCATCCTTTTGGAATTTTGCAGGATTTACCTATAGGGGTAGAAGGCAAAACTGTCAATCTAGATGTGGAAGTGGTTGATGCCCCTCTAGATTACAACCTTCTTTTGGGTCGTAGTTGGTCTTACACTATGACTGCTGTTGTTTCATCGATCTTTCGGCTTATTAAATTTCCTCATAATGGAAAGATCGTTACAATAGACTAGTTAAATTATTTTTCATTCGACCCAGCCTCTTCTGATAGTATTCAACATGTTGGTAAAACAAATATCCATTATAAGGATGTTGGAGTGGGATTGACTAAAGATTCTAGTTTACTAGGAACTTTTTCATTTCCTCCTCCTAACGTATCACCTTCTTTTGCAACCATTCATATGATTTCATTGAACACTATTGCTTTTAATGATCCTTGGATCATACCTTCCGATTCTGAGGTGTACTCATTTGGTGATGCAATGCCCTTGAGTCCCTTTGAAGTTGCATATCAGGCGGTACAGTCGTTTTCCAACTCTAGTTCAACCAAAATTGATCCAATGAATGTGGTCCATGGGGAGTCACTTTCAATCTCAACCTCAGATTCAACAACTCTTTCTGATCCTGTTCATACTGATGAGCAGATTCATGAAATTTTGTCTGTTGATGATTTACCATGGGAAGATCTTCATCATCGATCTTTGTTTTTACCTGAGCTTGGTCATTTTGAAAGTGATTTCTCATCTATTTTTACCACCGATTATGTCAAGGAACCACAAAATCCATTGCAACATCTTGATTCTGAGTTAAATTTGGGAAATATTTCTCGAACGATTCCTATTGACATTTTAGTGAAACCCGAAATTATTGAAAACATTCATATAGGTGCTTCTTGTATGGACGAGGAAATCCAAACTTATATAGCCCTATTTCAAGAATTCCGTGATGTGTTTGCCTGGTCATATGAAGAAATGCCAGGAATCGATCCATCAATTGTTGTCCATGAAATAAAAACTTACCCGGATGCTAAACCTGTTCGGCAACGTTTGCGTCAGATACATCCAAGAAAAGCTGCTGCTATTAAAGCTGAAGTTGAGAAATTACTTCGAGTAGGTTTCATTTATCCAATTCCCTTAACGGATTGGGTATCGAATATTGTTCCTGTTAACAAAAAGCAAGGAACGATAAGAATATGTATTGATTATAGGGATATTAATCGAGCTTGTCCTAAAGACAATTATCCAACCCCCTATATCGATCAAATTATTGATGATTGTGCCGGCAGTGAAATGTTCTCCTTTATGGATGGTTTTTTCGGTTACAATCAAATTAACATACTTCCTACTGATCAACCTAAAACGGCTTTCATTTGTCCATGGGGGACATTTGCTTATTGCAAGTTACCTTTTGGATTGAAGAACGCCAGAGCAACTTTTCAAAGGGCTATGTCTTACGCATTTCATGACATCAAGCACATTGTGCAACCTTATCTTGATGATTTACCTACTCATTCATTACGTAGAGCCGATCATCTCACTCATTTACGAGCTATCTTTATGAGATGTAGGCATTATCGAATTACGTTGAATCCACACAAATGTGTTTTCTGTATAGAAACGAATCGTTTACTGGGATTTGTTGTCTCAAAAGCCGGCATTCGTGTCGATCCCTCGAAGGTTGAAGCTATTGTCAAATTACCTCTACATTCGACTCTTCGCCAACTCCAAAGTTTGCAACGGAAAGCAAACATTTTACGTCGATTAATTCCTAACTACGCCGAGATAGCGAAAGGTTTTACCAGGTTGTTGAAACAGAATAGTCCATTCCTTTGGGATGAGATAGCTAACAAATCTTTTGATGCACTTAAACACATGTTGACCCATGCACCGTTATTGCATCCTCCCAACTACAACCAGGACTACTTTTTGTATCTTGCCGCTTCTCATTCCACCATTGGAATGGTTTTAGTTCAGGAAGATGAATTCAACAATGAACATGTGATTTACTATCTTAGTCGAACTCTGAATCTGACTGAGCTTAAATATTCGCATGTGGAGAAATTGGCCTTGGCCGTTGTTCAAGCCGTCCAAAGATTTCGTCACTACATCTTATTGCGCAAAACCACAGTAATTTCTGACTGTAACCCTATGACGTATATTTTGATAAAACAAATGCTAGGGGGCAAGTATTCCAAATGGATAGTTATCCTGCAGGAATTTAACTTGGAATTTGAAAAATCCAAGGTAAAGAAATCTTTGGTTTTCGTGGAACTGATGTGTGATTTCCCGCATACTGATACTGAAACTATGGCAAAAGAACCCATTGCGGATGAATCCTTGTTTCTTATCAGTACTCTTGATCCATGGTATGGAGATATAATTGTCTATCTCCAAACCCAATCTTTTCGGCCTGAAATCTCACGATCTCAGCGAAGGAAAATACGTTTCCAATCCCAACAGTACAATATTATTGGAGATACACTCTATCGTCGTGGAGTGGATTCTGTTTTCCGCCATTGTCTAACTCATAAAGAAGTTGAAAAGGTTCTGAATGACTGTTACTCTGGAGAGTGTGGTAGTCATATGTCTGGGTATGCCGCAGCTCAAAAGATATTGCGCGCTGGTTATTTCTGGTCATCCTTATTTAAAGATTGTATCGATGTAGTCCGGAAATGCCACAATTGCCAAATTTTTGATCAAAAGATGCGTGCTCCACCTGCTCCTCTCCACCCTATAATTGTCGTCGGTCCTTTTGCAAAGTGGGGTATCGAATTTATTACATGTAACCCTCACTTGGCCTGGGGGCATGTGTATATCATCCTTGTGGTAGATTATTTTACCAAGTGGGCCGAGGCGATGCCTACATTTTCGGCAGACGGAAAAACTGCTGCAATTTTCGTTTTCAATCATATAATTGCTAGATTCAGTGTTCCTCAAGCGATTATTACTGATCATGGGAGTCATTTTCGAAACATCATGATGATTGAACTAACAGATCAACTTGGCCTGCGTAATGATAGCTCTACTCCATATTAACCACAGGCCAATGGTCTGGTTGAAGCAATCAATAAAGTTCTAGTCACTATGATCCAACGAATCATTGGTATTCATCGGTCGAATTGGCATAACATGTTATTTTCAGCACTTTGGGCGTACCGAACCTCAGTCAAAACATCAACTGGTTTCACTCCTTTTCAACTAGTTTACGGGTTGGAAGCAATGTTACCCATTGAATGCGAAATTCCGTCATTGCAAATAGCCATAGAATTACTCCCAACCACTTCCTAAGAGAAAATCGTTTGTTGTAATTAGCGCAGCAAGATGAGAATTGACTTGATGCCACATTAGCAATCGAGACTCATGCAAAATGGATAAAAGCTCAGTACGATCGTAATGTTACACCTCATAATTTTTTGGAGGGAGACCTAGTTTTATTATACGATCAAGCAAACGATAAGCTAGGAGTTGGAAAATTCGTACCCATGTGGCATGGTTCTTTTGTTGTGAAGCGAAAGCTGGCAAAAGGGGCCTATGAATTAGTAGATTTTGACGGTGTCTCTTTAGGTAGACCCAGAAATGGGCTTTATCTGAAAAGATATTATGCTTAACATTTGGTGTGGAGATTTTTGTTAGAATAGTTTCTTTCTAGCTGGTATGTTTTAGATTAGAAAGTGTGCCTAGTTTAGAGAGTGTTTTATCATTATTCCTGCTTATCTTGATTTTACTCTTGATATTGCAGATGTCAGCGTCTTCTCAAACATATATTGGTTTTGCTGATGGTGCTTGTCGTAGTACACAGAAAATTTCTTCCGCAACTTGGGTTATCTATTCACCCTATGACAAGTTAGTATCTATGCATGGGGTAAGCCTCGGTCAAACAACAAATAACATTGTAGAGTATAGTGCAGTTATTGAGTTATTATCTGAATCCATCTCATTTGGGATTCAGAGTTTGATTGTAAGGTTAGATTCTGAACTCGTTGTATTACAACTTAATAGGGTTTATGCCATTAGAAATCCAGTGTTATTAAGATTATTTTTGAGAGTTCGTCTCTTGGAACGTGAATTTGACTACATTGAATATCAACATATTCCAAGATATTTAAATACATTAGCAGATGTAGTTTCTTCTCGAATGTTAAATAAACATTTGCAATAATCAAGACAGTAAATTTAAGAACATTCCATAAACATGTTATACAAGATAGCCAGTAATAGTGATATATTATAGCATAGAAGTGTGTCAAATATACATCGTCTTCGATCATAGGTTGAAAAACACCTTATGATCGGCAAAAATGATAGCACAAAAAGATATAAAATGTCATATGAAGTCTACAAGGGCGATCATCCTATCCCTGATGATGATCACGATAAGAAACCACTAATCAGGCCACCCTATAAAGGAACCTCCTAAAAGGTCCTGGGACACCCATCACATAGCGCTGTAGCCTAAGAGGAATATCATCTATACTAGTCTCTGGGATATCTACTATCAAAACACTCTAGATGATGCTCTAATTCGGTCAGGGTCTCTGCTGATTGGTCTTGTGGGGCTGGTGCCGCGGCAACAGGGTGTCTTCTCTCATAAGGCGGGAGAGTGGCTGGTCGTCGTGGACCCACATTTGCATTTAAAACTTTTTACTATCAGTTTTGGAAGATTTAAAAAAAAAAAAAAAAATTAGTTTAAAAATTTAGAAAATGTTGAAAGTGATTTTACCTAAATCATCCCATTGCTCTCCTGGTGGAAGAGCCATGTCTGGATCACCATGATAATCCATCCCAGCATATGGAAAGTCCTGAATCATGAAAAGTTGGTTCTCTAACCAACGAAAATACTCTGGTGGAAATCGAACAACCTTTGTACCCTCCTCAGGATGACGGGCCATGACTGCAACCCAGCGCATAAGCTTGGGATCTCGGGGAAGTCCAGCCTCAACGGAAAGATGCTATGGGACCAACATAGGGACCCTCTCTAGGACAAAGCTCACAACTAAGAAACCATATCCAAAGTTCTTTAGTTGTCCGTTCTTTGCCCTAGTTAGTTGGCCTTTCACATTCACCAACACGACATAGCAACAGTTGAAAATGGTGCCCCGGAAGCAGTCTACTGCCAGGCGCATTTGGGAACCGGTAGCTAGATGCAATGATGCGCTCCCGCATAGTCTGGTGGTAGTAAATGCGATCAGTTTAAGTTCATGATAGGAGATAGTCTTAATATCTATCTGCTTGTCCACAGTTTGGACATTACAAAACTCTAGTCGGAGACTAGCGACAGATTGGCCACCTGGTCTAGTCCCGAATAGAGATAATACTTCACCTCTCTTCGGCAAACCAGTCAGGAAATAAATGTCCTGTGGCTCAATTTCGAGCCGGTGGCCACCAATTATGAAACACTGGTCCTGTGTGCTTCACCTGTCAACCAACCATTGCAGAAAGTCTACCTAAGCCCTCATGCCGGGTATGGCCCAAAATTTCAATAGTCCACATGCTCTTAATGCCTGTATTGAAGGTGGATGAATTCATGTAGCTTGATCCACATCTTTGTGTTCCTGTTCCCACCAAACAAGCATCTTGTATATCTACATTGCAAAAAAGGCGGATTAGAACATTTTAACTTCAAAATTTTTGGGCGGAAATGAAAAAATTAGGTTTTTAAAAACGTATTTCGCGGGGTCCGCACCTGCTAGTTAGGGACAGTGCGTAGGTTCGCACTATTCCTTAAGAACAGGTGCGGGACCCCAACTTTTTCCTATATACGAAAAAGTTAGGGTTCGCAGGGGCCACATGCTGCACTTGCGGACCCCCCATGAGCGATTTTTTAACCAATTTTTTCCTTAAAAAATCAATTTTAAAACCTTAAAATGAAAATTAAACGGTTGAAATGCAAGATAGGGTTGATGTGGATTACCTGGAGAGGATGGTTCTCAATTCCAACGGTCGGATTTTCCGCAATCTTCACAGGAAGTTTTCTTACCAAAATCTCTTACTTTTCACTCTAAAGTCAAATGGTAAAAATGAATTTACAAAAGCCCTTTTTATAAGTTTTTTTGAATAAATGAATTTTTAATTTGTTTATTTTTCAGTTTAAAAAGGTCATTTTTGATGCATTTTTATTTATTTTTAACAGATATGAGTAATGTTTTGAGTTTTTGTGCAGAATATTGGGTTTTCAGGGAGAATTGATTATTTTCGACGAAGAGCATACTTTTTCACTTTTTCAGACTCTTTCAAAATTTACGAAAAAGCGAAACATAGGAGTCCTCTTTAAGCTCTTTTCTGACTCGTAAAATATGAAAATATTGCCGAGTTTTTCTTTTAAACTCATTAAAACGGAATTAAAAGGACAATCCACTTACAACCCTTTTCTGACCATATAAACATGAAAAGATTGCTGGACTTTTGTCATTTCAAGTTTGATATTGGTAATAAAATGACGTATTTTCGATCGCTTTTTTACTTTTTCAGATTGAAGGCACTAATTATGAAAAGTACTCCATGATCGTAATGATCAAGCGGTTCTCTTAAGTATTATTTTATACTTTTTCGGGCTTGGGAGACACAAATTTATGAAAAAAGGACAACCATGGAGTTTTCTTAAATTTTTCTTCTGACTCTCTAAAATTGAAAAACACCGAGTTTCTCCTATACTGGACTCGTTAAAATTTAACAGTAAAGGACTTGTTCAATTTCAAACAAGAATGGACAACTCCTTCTTAGGGTTCAAATTTTAAACTAAGTTGGACTCATCCGAAGGATGAGCTTATAACCAAGCAAATGTTATCCTCCTCAAGCTTGTCAAAAAGTAAAAAGGTACTTTCCAGAAATGGTGGGGAAAAGAGAGAAAAATGAACCTGTTTGTTATACTTTGTGTTTAGAAAAGCACTTAACCACTCTTGAACACGAAATTTTTTGTTCACCTGGGCTGGGAAATCCTCTGCCTAACAGTTAATCAAACCATATTGAAAGTCTTCAATCGGTTTCTGGGTATTAGCTTTGGTTCAATTGTTAGCAAACCATCTGCAATGTCGTTATGTGTTCAAGAGGTTAGTTCAAATAAACCATTCATTTGCAAAATATCTATCATCCATCTTGACCATCCCTGAGTTAGTCCTTGCCAAATATATTTCTTCAAATCTTGATCTATGATTTCGTGTTGTGGGCTTGCCTACAACGGATTGCTTTCTATCGACTCCAACTCGTTATCTAGAAAGATGATCTAGAAATCGTCAGTACCTTGGAATCTGCATGCCTCAGTGGCAGGTTTCTCGCCTTTGACGACAGGTTGCATCATTTACCTTCGATCAAAGGATTCTGTGATGTGTTCGACATCGACTCATTGATTCACATTTCATGGATTGTACTGAGTACTTTGAGGGCCATTGACATTACTGGTGGTTCCTCTCACACTTGTTAATAGTTTACATCATTAACTGGTAATCAAGTGGTTTCTACCATGTTGGACTTCGACACATTCATTCACATGGATAGAATCGTACTAGTTCGGGGAAAAATGAAGACCCTGGATCTAGTTTCCACCATCTAGGCTATGAGGAATTTTGTTATTCACTATACAATGTACTATTTATAAACAGATGGTTGCACCCATACTGTGTCTACATATGTCTATACTTGTGATGTATTACAAAATCATTTCTGTATCAGATCAGTTTAGATAGTTTCTAGTCAGTTTTGATCTAAGTATGGGAATGGCTACCTCAACGATGATATGATCATATATATTATATATTATACTATATATATATATATATATATATATTGCATTGAATGTTTTTATAGGTTCCAACCGGGGTATCCACAGGAATATCCTTGAAATGATAAAGTACTTCACTCTTCTTAGATGATAAAAACCATCCTCATCTATTACAGACTTCACACTTTAGGGGGCAATCTGTTACACGAAAAATTGTCACCATGACTTTTTGTAACCAATATGAGTCTATCACCACTCATACACACTTCCTTTGCAAGTCTTAAACCTCAACTCTGCATATCAAGCTTTAAAAATGAGAGAAAGTCCTTAAAAATCTCTAAAACTCTGGTTTCGCACTTTCTCTTAGCATTACCTGCGGTACCACACTCATTGGTCATGTCCCCTGCACACCTGATCGCTCTGTATCTGCATTTATGGGTGTGAACCCCTGTAAAAGTTAAAAAGGTGCAAGTTTATTCTTAGAAACTCACTTTGAGTCAATTTTGGAAGCTTCTAGAGGGAATCTTGCGCTGACAAGTTCGCTCCTTGAGGGTGCATGCATCCCATTCCTTAAGGAGATAACCCCTTGATGTGAGGAGCTTATCCCCTTGAAGGAGGACTCTATCCCTTCAATGGTGGACCTGTAACCTCCTTCCCTTGCACTATAAAATGAAGCTTTGGGCTAGTTACTTGGGAGGTTAAAAGCTGAATATTTTTTAGGGTAAATGTTGTTGGAACGTAGTCTTCCTAATTGAGCTTTTGACATGAGAGATTACATACCTTTTGATCTCATTGGGAGGAGAGTGAGACTTGTCAAAGTAGAGGAGATTCCTACCTAGACCCTGGGAAGAGCTTGTACAGCATCAAGGCACCAAGGTTGTAAAGTTCTTCTTTCTCAAAGTTAATACAATCAAGTTTATTTTTCTCAATGAGTTGTGTTTAATGGTTTATTTCATAGACTCCTTGATCACTAGGATGAACATGATTTATTATATTAGCTATGTAGGTGTTCTTTGATGTGTGCTTGTTTGTGTTTGCAGGTTATTAAAAGGAAAGTCTTTGAAGCTGTTGGAGCAAGGCGGCCACAAACTAGCGTTGGACTTAAGGTAGGGTCTATAAAACACCTCTTAGTTTTTATTAATAAATCGAAATATGTTTAGAGAAAAGTAGATTTGCTTGTCCTGCTTGTTGCTAGATATCAATTGATATTAGGGAGATCAGTCTTGTCCGCAAGAATGATTTATCTGCTTAACACCATATGCCAGCATATAAAAGTGGGTGGCTAGAGTCATTTACAAGTTGGTCATCATCGTCATCATCAAAAGCTGAAAGGATGCATCACAAGTTTAAAGAGATAATTAGTATCTCAAGTTGCACTCCTTCCATTTTCATGCATAACAACTCTTTTACAACGTTCGAGAAACATACCGAGGGCATAGGTATGAAGTTTCTTTCCAAGATGGGATATGAAGGTGGAGGTCTTGGCAAAAATGGTCACAGTATTACCAATCTGATTATGGTTGAGGAAAGACCGAAGTAGCAGGGATTGGGATATAGTCGAAAAGAGTTTGGTGAATACTCCAAATAGCTTGAGGTACATCAAACATCTGAGCATGATATTTCACCACCTTGTGACAACCATCGAAGTTGCAACTCTAGAGACAGGTATAACTCTCAAGAGTGTTTTCCAATGCGTGGAAATTTTGAATACTTGTGGAATAAGTACTCTTGTACATTTTGTGATGCTTTGGACCATTGCATGGCTGTATGTGAGCAATGTGTGTTAATGGTTAAACGAATCAACCAAATTTTGGGCATTAAGCATAATGACTTTCTTTTGCATGAGATAAATTCTATGTCAACAAGCAAGAAGAAGTTTTTATGTGCTCATTACAAAGTGCATGGACATGACATTGAACGATGTTGGAAGTTGCATCTAGAACTTCATTCAAAGAAAGGTAAAGAGATTATGCTACATAATGCAAGGGAAACAAAAGGTGGCAAAGAGGACTCTTCGCAATCCTAAGCGACCTTCAAGACAAGAAGATGCAAGAAGAGAACCCATAAGCCTAGGAGAGGCAAAGTTTGGGTACACTTATTGTGAAGTTGTTTTGTAAAATTTTGTAAATACTTGTTGTCTAATGGCAGAAGTATTCTCAGACACGTAATTTTATTAATCAGAAAAAAATAAAAAAAAATTAAATAATAATAAATAGAAAAAATATAAATAAATAAAAAAAAAATAAAAAATAAAATAAAATTAAATAAAAATAATAATAATAATAATAATTAATAATAATTAATAATAATATAATAAACAATAATAATAATTACATAATTGTTTTTGCAAGAGGTTACACCCGAACAACCAAACACTCTTGCAATGAGCTATTTATAAGCTCCATGTCGTAACTACCTCTAATTATGAATCACTTATTAAATAACAAGTGTCCATTTACAATAAATGCTATTCAAACCAACCATCTAACAAATCTCCTAAAATAGAGCCTAAGATACAACACTTTTGGAGAGTCATATCTAGTTACAACAAAATACTAATTAAACATTCTAGAATAATAATTATTAATTTAATATCTTAAATTAATAATTATTTTATTCTAATTTTATAACCTATGATAAGATTGTATTTTTGGATCATCTAACATTGTCATTACCTATTTAGGTACTTTTGTAAAGTGAACATTATTGTCACTATGTTCAACAACTAGATGTTTTCATTGATGTATGTATTGACTTGTTAGAAGTCCACATGTTCAAGGACTTTTGTGAATGTATAGGATTGTCGTTCAAATTTGTCTACAAATTGTCATATGTTCATTGATACAAGTATTTAATTTCAAACTTGTGTTAATTGACTCTTTCTTTTTAAGATTATATAGTATGACTATGTATTGTAGGTAAGGTCAATCATATCATGGAAAATTTTATAGCAATAGACTTTTCATGTACAAGCTCAGCTTGAAAATGTAAAAGAAAATTTATTTTGTTTCTGATTTACAAGATGGAGTCAAGTTTGTCTTCAATTGTTTAAACTTCAAGATGAAGTGTTTTGGAGCTGTGCAAAGATGAGGTTAAAGAGAATGTTCAGATTCCACTCATTGGTATTTTATTCCTGCAACAATGTTAAGAATGTTGGCTCAATTCTTTACAGGACAACGGGTCTTCATGAGGATGATAAGTGAAGTGCCTTGATTGGGACTTGAAGGGCAACAATTGAAAATTTTGCAGTTTGGATTGATTTTTGGCATATTTTTGAGTTCCAAACTCTTTATATTGACTAGGGAAGTAAATTTTTGGAGTCCATAAGTTCCTAGTGGGGATGTGTGATCAGGTGATCAAATTTACGCTCAGAAACAAAATTACCCAGATCTTGTTGAAACCAATGCCAAATCAAAGTGCCTGTCATTTTGAATCCAACGACATTCCTTTCACCTCAATCTGACACCATATGCTCAAGTAATCATCCACTTACTGTTTTCCCAAATAGGTAATGTTGGGTGTGGAGCCTGATTATCTTCTATATTCAAAAGTATCGCCACATTGGACCCCAGTTCAAAATGGGGGCGGCAACGCCGCCCGTAAAATATTCGC
>APFE030244902.1:107901-160068 GCA_000404065.3 Pinus taeda
AGAGAAAGAAGGATCTGCTAGCATGCCTCTTGAGCTAGTTCATATAGATACATGCGGTCCATTCAGTAAAAGAACACCAAGAGGGGAAGAATACCTGATATTATTCATTGACGATTTCTCCAGGTTTATCTGGTTAGGACTTATGAATCACAGAGATGAAGCATTCGAAAAATTCAAATCCTTCAAAGCCATGGCTGAAAAACAATTAGGTCACAAAATTAAGTGCCTCAGATCTGACAGAGGAGGGGAATTTACTTCAAATGAATTTTTCGATTTTTGTGAAGAACATGGGATAAGAAGAGAATTCTCTACAGCAAGAACTCCTCAGCAAAATGGAGTTGTGGAAAGAATGAACAGAACAATCCAACAAATGGCTCGTGCTATGCTTGATGAATCAGGAACTCCCGCCACCTTCTGGGGTGAAGCTGCTCATGCCGCAGTTGTTATTCTCAATAAAACAAATGTCCGAGTAAATAGCACTCAAACTCCTCATGAGCTCTGGAATGGTACGACTCCTACGGTGAAGCACTTCAAAATCTTTGGGAGCAAATGTTATATTAAGAATACTGATGAGCACCTTGGCAAACTTGAGCCTAGAGCAGATGAAGGCATTCTTCTTGGTTACTCTCCACATAGAAAAGCATACAAGTGCTACAATAAAATACTTGGCAGAATTGTTGAAAGCATTGATGTAGTGGTTGATGAGAAGGGATACATTCCTAGAGAAGTACATCATGAAGACATCGAACAAGATGAAGGCTACCCTCAACAACAGAATGATGAAGAACCTCAAGAAGAATCTCAAGAAGAACCAGAGGAGCAGACAAGAATAGAAGAAAAGACTCCCTCCAGATATGTTCAGAAGAATCATCCAGAATCTCAGATTATGGGGCAGAAAGAAGCAGGTGTACAAACAAGAAGAACAGTTGCAGAAGCCTCAAGCTATTTGGCATTACTCTCCTCTACTTAACCACAAAATGTGAAAGAGGCATGCAAAGATGAATGTTGGATAAAAGCAATGGATGAAGAACTTGAGCAAATCGAAAGGAACAACACTTGGGAACTGTTTCCTAGACCAAAGGATAAGAATGTTATCGGAACAAAATGGGTCTTCAAAAATAAATTGAATGAAAATGGAGAAGTAATTAGAAACAAGGCCAGACTTGTTTGTAAAGGGTATGCACAGCAAGAAAGAATAGACTTTGAAGAAAACTTTGCTCCCGTTGCAAGACTTGAGGCCATCCGAATGTTCCTTGCTCTCTCAAGTTTTCAAAACTTCAAAGTATTTCAAATGCATGTGAAATCAGCCTTTCTGAATGGAGACTTGGAAGAAGAAGTATACATTGAACAACCAGATGGGTTCATTCTTGGAAATGATCCAAATCTTGTATGCAGATTGAAAAAGGCTCTCTATGGGCTCAAACAAGCTCCAAGGGCTTGGTACTATCGTTTGGATAAATATCTTCATCAAAAAGGTTTTTCAAAAGGATCAGCAGATAGCAATCTTTATATAAAAGTTGAAAATGACAAATTGCTAATACTTGTTGTGTATGTAGATGACATTATTTTTGGCAGCAATGAAGAAGAGATGAGTCCAAGCTTTGCCTTGGTCATGCAGAAAGAATTTGAAATGTCCTTGCTGGGAGAACTGACATATTTCCTTGGTTTGCAAATCCAACAAAAGGAAGGAGGAATGTTTTTATCTCAAACCAAGTATCTCAAACAGATCTTGAAGAAATATGGCATGGAAGATGCAAAACCAGTATGTACACCCATGGTCACAGGATGTAGCCTCAGTGCAAATGATGAATCTGTAGCAGTACATCAACCAACCTATAGATCTATGATCGGAAGTCTACTTTATTTGACAGGTACCCAACTGGACATCATGCATGCAGTAGGAATAGTTGGTAGATTTCAGGCAAATCCAAAGGAGACTCATCTTCAGGCAGTAAAGAGATTTTTCAAATATCTTCAAGGGACACAAAATTATGGCTTATGGTATCCTAGAGATACAGATCTCACACTTCATGCTTATACATATGCAGATTGGGCCAGAAGCATGGATGATAGGAAGAGCACAAGTGGTGGTGCGTTCTTTATGGGTTCCAGATTAGTATCTTGGTTCAGCAAGAAACATAGTTCAATTGCCTTGTCTACAGCGGAAGCGGAATATGTTGCTGCTGCATCTTGCTGCACTCAACTCCTTTGAATGATGCAGACCTTGCAGGATTTTCAAATCACTTGTACACCACCTATCTCTATCTTATGCGATAACACAAGTGCAATCAGCATCTCAAAGAATCCCGTCATGCATTCAAAAACCAAGCACATACCAATCAAGTATCATTTTCTCCAGGAACAAGTGCTTGAACTAAAGGTCAAGTTGGAGTATGTTCCTTCTAAGGAACAAGTTGCTGATATTCTCACCAAACCATTGCCCAGGGAGACCTTTGAGTACCTCAGGCAAAAGCTGGGGGTTGTTGATGCATCATCTTGTTGAATCTCTTTTGATGGTTGTATGCAAGGTTCATTTGGGGTATATGCGTACATTTGCTGGTTTGCGGATTGGTTGAAGATCGAATGGCACAGGTTCAGGGGGAGAACATAATGCATTGTTGGCATTATGGAGGACGTACAGAAAGGAGATCATGGATGCTGGTCTGAATATTGCTGCAATTCTCTTTCATGGTCCTTTATGGTGGTTGGTGGATTATGGTTCTTCTTTACAAATCTGGTTCATATTCAGGGGGAGCATGTTCTTAGGGGGATCATAACCCTTTTCCCTTGATGTCAAAGGGAGAGAATGAAGCTGAAGATTTTGAGGTTGCCATCAAGTCCAAAGGGGGAGATTGTTGGCATTATGTTTCTGGTGAGGTTATATGTTACAGATGTTTTACTTGATGGCAACACCCATGGCATGGCTCTCAATATGATGAGAACTAAGAAGTACGCAAGAGAACAGTTCAGAAGATGCGTACCCGCAGGTATGACGTGTAGGGACCGCGTCCAGACACGCAGGTTACCTATTCATGAGGTGCGTACCCTAGTGCACACACTTCAAGGCAGTAAAGCGCACACACGTGGGGTTTCTTATGGTATTTAGCTGACGGTATTGTGTTATTATGGTTTTGTCCCGTGGTACTGATCCATGATTTGAGGAAGAACTTGCCTATATAAAGCAAAGGAGATCATTTGGCTTGAGCATCTTTTGAAAATTGAATATCTTAAGATCTGAAATATTGGGTTCTCGGTTTAAAAGCTTGATCTATAAAAGAGAAGTTGAAAGCGAATCTGTGAAGGGTGATCTCTCGAGTGCAAGATCAGATCTGAGCATCTGACTGTATTTCGGCCCTAATCAGAGGTACGCAGGTGATTAACGGTGCAAGTGCGTGGGCATGCAGAGTAGAAGAAGGATAAGTGCATGGGTACGCAAGGACGACAAAGGTGCAGTGCATGGGTACGCAGAGGCGACGAAGGCGCGGTGCGTGGGTACGCAGAGCGGAAGTGGTTCAGGTGCGTACGCACAGTAAACGTACGCGACGTGATAGTCTTTTCAGGTGTGTGGCTACTGTGGTAGTACGCGGCGCGATAGTGCATTTGGGTGCGTACTGTACGCAGCGCAGTGGAAGAAGCAGTGCGTGGTCACTCAGTGCAGCAGAAGAAACTCTGCGGGTATACGCAGAGAAGCAGAGGGTGAAGTGCGTAGCGACACAGGCCAGTGAAAGGAAAACTGCGTATCTATCTTAAGATCTTCTGTTGACTGAATTTTTCTATTGAAAAGGTGTTCTGGATTTAGTTCTGTTATTGTTGATCTGGTTACTGCAGCTGACTGTGTAATTTACATGTACTTGACGATCGTTTGATGTATATGGATCCAGTTTGAAAATTTAGGAAAAGTGGTCCTTGAAAAGAAGTAGGGGGTTGTAGCTCCCTTCTAGAAGAGACTGGAAAACGAGAGAGAGTTGTAGCTCTCTGCAGGTTGCAGCCTGCGTACTGGTAAAGGACTGCACCAGTACAAGACCATTGTAAAAGAGTTTTCTAATTTGAAAGAAGATAGAGACATATTGTAGCAGGTGGTTTTCACCCACATTGGGTTTCCACCTTATATCTGGTGTTCTTTGATGTGATTGTCTGTTTTTCTTGTTATTTTATGGTACCGATATGCAAAAATAATTCAAAGTGTAAATAAGGAAGATTTGGTAAAAGAACTAGATAATACTGATTCACCCCCCCTCTCAGTGTTATTTTCAACAGTTATGTCTCATTTTATATGCATCTTTGACAAACATTCCCAAACTAGGATACGATAATGTCCCTCTGAGGCAATATCAAAACCCACTCTCTTATCGCTATGTTTCATGCATGCATTAAAGGTGCATTTGTGAAGAATAATACTTGTGGCAATTACGAAGGATGTGGAGTTTTAGCCAAAGAAGCAGTGTTCAATAACTTTTATCGATATCTATAAGTCTATGGAATATGACAAATCCCTAGATCCTTCACATGAAACACCAGTTGATGTGGCTGATCAGAGCAAGGAAGAATGTTAGTGGTCTTTTCATCTTCCCTTACTATTATATGTTATAATATTGGCTACAAAATTCTAAAAAATAAAACATGGCTGAGGAAACTCAAAATACCCTGCACAAACCACATACATTAGCAACAATGGCACATAAATGGATTATACACGAGTCTAAATTAATGTCTTTCTTTCAATTATTTGATTATGTTTTAATGTCATTATTTTTTTGAAAGTAAGTATGACTAGTGTTATTTGTTTGCATGTAGATGAAAGGGAATGAAATGTTGATTTGCATGAAGGAAGTTAGGGATTCTCATAAGAGACTACATAACTAGGGTTTTTGTTAGAAGGCGATTTGACTTCTTACAAGCTTCAAGAACCTTTCAACAAGCTCAAAGGCACGACATCAAAGTGTGTTGGATGTAAAGGAGGGGAATTAGCAGGAAAATAGACATTTAACTCATCAAATGAACATTGCCACCCAGTTCATTATCCTATACAAGTCTCCATATCATTACAACGATATTAGAAATAAGGATTTTGGGGTTTCCAAGAACCCTCTACACTCTCCTCATAACTATTCCTCCGACATAATGTATTATGCTAAGATCAATTGGGCATGTATTAGTCATTAGACATGATAGAGAAATGAGGAAGCTCAAGAGTCACGAGGTTAGACGAAAGGTCACAATAGGTGAACAATCACCTCATCTCTATAAATATGACCTCATGCCTCATTTGTGAGGAATTTAGCACTTGAGCTAGGACCAATAGTAGATAGTTTATTTGTGTTTGAAGAGCTATAGGAACTCAACTCTTGAAAACTAGCAGGGTGAGTTGTGGTGAGGCTGTGGTTTTGCTTTCGATGATGGTATGAGTAGCCCATGTTCCATTGTTGGGCTTGATCGTTTGGAGGACTTGTATTCACAACAACATTAATAAGAAGTTATTTTCTTTCAGTATGGATTCTTGTGCATCTTTATGATGGTTTTTCTAACTTTGTTGTATTCCCATCATGTTTGTATGTGTGCCTTCATGTGAATGTATATTAATGAACTCATTCTTAACTTATTGCTTTCATGTCCACTTTGATTCCATGCTTATTATTCCATGACATGACAATGACCTATTGTGAACTAATTTGCATGTTCTTGTTCATGTATATCTGAGAGAGTTGTAGCATATTGATCCTTCTCATGGCATGTTTTTTCTTGTTATTGTCGTTACTTTCTTGTATCTCATTCTGTAGTTTGTCAATTTTGGGTTGACCTTGTTCCCATTTCCCGGGCATTTAATTCTTGTCCTCACTCTAACACTTCCTCTTTTGACATCCATGAGCGAAAACAACATGATGACAGTTCGACATACATACCAGATGGGGCTTCTATCCCAAATGGTGTGAGGTCTAATTGGGGCTTGACATCAGGGAGAGCCCCTAGGTATTAGTGGGACATCCAACACCGTCAACGTATATATATATATATATATATATATATATAATATATATATAAAATTGAATTTCATTTATTTATTATGATATTGATGGATAGATTTGAAGTGTTCTTACACCAACCAAGATCCATCTTAACTTTGGATCTACTAGGTGCCGAGAGGGATCAAATCTATTTTTACTTTAAAAGATGTTTGCATCTCAAGAGATTTGATCCCTCTCAGTTCTTGGTAGATCTAGAGTTAAAATGGATCTAGGCTTTTTTAATTCTCCCCTTTAAAGAGGTTATATTCCACATGAATGGCATGGGTTAATCCCATGAAGTTATTTTTATTTTAACATTTTTGTTATTATTTATTTTATTTGACCAAGTAAAAATATTTTCACGTTATTAATTTTGTTTTTTTATTTTATTCTAATTTTAGTTTTTATGTGATTTACTGAGTCAAAATGTTTACAGGACAAGGAATTACAACATCTCTTTCATACTAGGATGGAGAGCATCTATGCAACAATTGCAAAAAACTAGTTTTTTTTGAGGTTTTTCCGAGTTTCCTAACTTTTCTAAATTTATGACTCTAGAAAGGAAGATTTTCAAAAATTTAAAGCCAAAAAGACTCCGAGTTTTTATTGATTAGCTAATTTTTAAGGCCAAAACAGCATAAAAATAATTGGTTTATCACAACAATATTTAATATAGTTAGACCTAATTAACTTAGATTGGTAATATATATATAATAAGTCATAATTTATTAATGATTATATGTTATATTTATTAATATATATATATATTAATATATACTATTAATATAATAATATTAATATTAAAAGATCATTATATATTACCAGCCTAAATCCATCGTAAGTCTGGGTCTATCAAGCGATGAGAGGAATCAAATCTCTTTTCACTCTAAAAGAGGTTTTCATCTCGAGAGATTTGATCCATCTCGATGCTAGGTAGATCCAAATTTAAGATGGATCTAGGTTGGTTTAATTATTTATTAAATTAAAAATATTTTTTTTTTTTTTTTTTTTTTTTTTTTAATTTGTTCGAGTCAAAATGTTAAATAGGACATTGCATTTCAACATCCCTACCATATTGGGTTGGAGAGCGCCTCTCAGTACAATAACATTAATTTTAATATTACTAATTATTTAATTTTGGTTTAAAGCCTCATGCGTTAGCTTAAGTGGTCTAGAACCATATGTGAAATCATTTGATATTGTTGCTAGTTATTGCACATCACGAGTTTGACTAAGTTTGATTCTCGTGTGACGATGCCTTGTAATTAGGGTTGACAGTTTACACACTTTACCATCCATGAAATGTGGGGAAGTACTATGAGATTTCCCATGCTTTCATTTCAAGTTATATACAAATAAAAAATAAATAATTACTAATTAATTAATTTATAATTAAACAAACATATAATATAGTGTGTGCGTGTGGGCGTGTGTCTGTGTGTGGTTTGAATCCATTGTTACAAATCGGATTTTGAATCCATTGTTAGAAACATGAGGGAAGAGGTAAAGGTTGGGAGGCGACCTGAGGGAGAAAACCCTAGTGGCAAGTTTGTAGATCTGCGAGCCATCCTTGATGTCCTTTTGGGAATCCCTCTACCTCTTCTGAATATAGGCTTATGTATTGGTTTTTTTTATCTTGTGGTAGGCGTTTTTTTTCCATGGAGTAGGGGGTGAGGTGGTTAGATACTTAGCCACCCTCACCCCTAGTCCATGCTTCACAATTTTTTTAGAGACAATGTTTCTTCATCTACTATGGTGGGCGTTTATGTCTTTATAAGTTTTATTTTGTAGTTTGGTTGCTGCTTTTTGGGTTGACAAGGGGTTTGGTTCATTACCATCCACATCATTAGGGGAATTTTTAGGTCTAAAATGGGCCTCCTAAGGAGATTATAAAATAATAGTGGAAATAATAAAATAATATTAGATTACATCATCAAATTTTAGAGGGAAAAAGGAAAAGACTATTTTTTCAACTCATATTTTCAACTTATCTCCCTATGGGTTTACTCAAATTTTGAGCGGAAACACTAGTTGGATGCATAATTTGATTCCTCATCCAAGGAGTACCCATGTCATGTACTTTCGATGAACCCTTCTACACAAAAAAATAGAAATACATGAAAAACATTATTATAATCATGTTCTTTTTATGTATTTCTCATTTTACATGTAGCAGGGTCCATTGAAAGTATGCAACATGGGCACTCCTTGGACGATGAATTAATTTTGCATCCAACGAGCACTCCCGCTCAAAATTTGAGTAGAACCTTAGGGAGATAAGTTGAAAGTACGATTTGAAAAAGTAGTTTTATTATTTTATTATTTTAAGTCTTTTAACTTTTTAATTCCAAAAATGGTGAATCATCCCCCATGATTTACATCATCATCTTGAATCCTATTGGTTCTTATAAAGTTTATTTTGGTTGTACATTTTTCTTAGGAGGCCCGTTTTAGACCTCAAAATTCCCCTAATGTCTCACATTGTTTTGTTCCTGCACTGCAGAGTCGCTTACCTAGTCATTTGAGTTTGATGTTGACTCCCTATTTTTGGGCCCTGTGGCCTCTTCTTTTATTTCCGGGGATCAACCAATCTTGACTCGTGAAGCAGCTCCTTTTTCATCTCGCCGTCTCTTTCTTTTTTCCTAGCGGTTTGTCTCTAGAATATTGGCTGCTTTGTGTTTCATTTGGGCTTAGCGACCATTTTTATTTTCATTCGTTTCAACGATTTCTCTTTGGTGTTGGAGATGGGGTTTGTTGAATTTATATTGAAGTTGCCTCATATTACTCCGAAACCTACCTCCGCTCCTTTCAGGGTTTCATCCTAGTCTGTTATTGAACAATATTTGCGGGATCTGCGACATCCTTATTGGGTTTTGTTTGACAGGTTTTTTATTGTATTGGATGCCTATTGGAGAGCATTTTATGGTGATTTTCTTAGGGTTATTAAACGGGTCTACATGGCCTGTATTTTTTTATTTTATATCGATCATGTTTCGAATCTAGATTGTATACACACATGGTGTTTCTACAGAATGTAATTTTTATTTTTTTAATAAAAGTTACGATTTTTTTTCTTTGGAGTATATATGTGTGTGTGTGTGTGTGTGGTTCATGAATCCCAAAGATCGATGACCACTACGTCCATGAGATATTTATACCAAGAAGATCCACTTGAAGGGGTCACTTCATGTCAGCTCAACAATAGAGCCCAATCCAAGAGAATTGAACTTGTGACCTCTCAATAGAAAAAGGTGTTTTAACAATGGGGATTTGACCAATTAAGCTAACCCTTAAAGTTTGCTTTATATATTATAAGTTAACCACACACACACACACACATATAATAATATATAAAGCATATATATATATATATGCACACCATTAATATTATGTATAGATTTTGGTGATTCTTTGTTGGTCATCATTTGGGTTAATGAGATTCAACAATATTGCAACTTACACCTTTCCCACATTTTGGACGATTAGCTAAAGATCAAGCTCGCTTATGTATATTTTTCTTGCATTCATATTTATAGGGAGGCAAATCAACTTTCTAACTTGATCAGGTTATATGGTCCATTAAAGAAGCTCTGAATGATGAACATTTTTTATTCCATCATTCATACATGGATGATCCTGTTACTCAAATATAGCCCCTGTTTTTATCATTGTTTACCTTATTTCATATTTTTTCATCAACTCTTATATGACATTGTGTTAGAATCTTCATAGGTTGGAAATTTTGATATCTTTGTGAGATTGTATATGATTTTCTCCATCTCTATGTGTGTTGGGTGTTGGTTCCCAAATTGTTCGGATAACTAAGGACAACCCAAGAACACATTCATTAAGGATTCTAAGAATCCTCCTGCTTTAGGTGACAGGGGTTAGCCTCCATCCACCTAAGGGGGTATTCCATATTCTAATTTTAATTTAAAAAATGTTCTTTAAAAGCAAAATAATAAGGTCAGATTAATGATAAAAGAGTGCTTTAAATATAATAAAATTTTAGGGAAGGAAGGTGGTAGGCATATAACATATGAAACTTATGTAAATAAAATATCATTTATGATAAAAATGAAGTTAATTATATATCATAATACAAACATTGACATTAGGGTTAGTAAAAATTAAAATTAAAGTAAATGGAAAAGTAGGAAGTTAGAATAAGCTAGATTAAATGCATATAATTGAAATGTGTAGTTAAAATAATATGATAGAAAGTATCATTATTAATTTATCATGTAAGAAAACAATTAGAATATTTGATTTAATTACTTCTAAGTAATAAATATTGGAGAAAAATGAAACCAATATAATGTGTGAAAGATTAAACAATCTGATCAAAGTCATATCATTGTTTATCTACAACATATTCCACTGTTCCAGTGAAATAAATACAATGAAAAACAATAGTAAAATTAAAAAGGGAAATAAAATAAAGAACAAGTTTTTATAGTATTCAAGTTTAATGTGCAAATAAACCCTAGATATCATCTATCATTTTGAATTTAGCCCGCAACAAATAAACTCAAATTTGATTTAAAACCCTTAAATATCATGTATTCAAAAGTATTTAAACCATTTTGTGTATTCAAGATTGTTGTATAATGATTTCACTTCACTAGTTTCAATCCCACTTCTTCACCCTTGTGAGTATCACCCGATGTAATGAGTGATAAGTGGACTATTCAAAAATCATGAGAAATTAGTCAGTTACCACTACCTCTCATGGAAACCATCATAGATGAATGAATTACTTTAACGTAGTTAAATCCCAAAAAATGATATCTATTATAATGCAACGTGAAAACCCCTCAATACTTAAATTCAAAAGAGTGAAGAGAACTCTACTTGAATGGTCCATGAGGCACAATACTTGCTAAAGTTTTGCAAATGGAGTAGGAAGATAAGTGGGCTTGGTTGTGGGGAAAACTCCATAGTTAAGCATGCTTGAGCCAGAGGCGATCTAGGATGGGTAACCTCCCGAGAAGTCTTGGTTACTGGGTGCAAGCTCTGGAAGTGATTATTGACGTTGTCATTCATTTCACTAGTTTCAATCCCACTTTTCACCCCTGTGAGCATCACCTGATGCAATGAGTGCTAAGTGGACTATTCCAAAATCACGATAAATTAATTAGTTACGACTACCTCTCATGGAAATAGTCATAAATGAATGACTTACTTTAACGCAGTTAAATCCAAAAAAATGATATCTAATAGAATGAATCACGATATTATTAACGAAAACCTCACAAACACAATGAAAAGAATCACTGATAAAAATGAAATGATATTGTTAGGAATTAGTTTCCCAGTTAATTGTCATAACTTCCTCAAAATAAAATTACATTAATAATTATTTCTTATAAATGAATCCTCGCTCAAATCTTTAATTAACAAACTATTAAAATGCCCTCATAAATTTCTTACCTAAATAAAGAAAAATAAAAATTAGTTTTCATATAAAATATATGGTGATAAATAAAATTTAAATAAATATATACTCACCTCAGAAAATTATTGCACGTATGAATTTTCACTTTTTACTTACGGTGATTCAATAAAGTTTTAAAGCGGTGTGCAACTTTATTTAATAAAAGCAAATTCATTTCCAAAATTTGAAAGCCTTGGGATTTATCTCGGACTTTAAATCCATGTTTAATTCCCTCCCATGTTTTTCCTTTTCACAAATAAATTCTCTGGTTTTAAATTTCAATTATCTTCTAAAATATGAATTCAAATTATAAAGTTTGATTTTAATATAAATATAATTAAAATGAAATGAGTTTTAAATAAAAATTAAATGCATACATATATAATATAGAGTATGCCATAAAACTGTTTTTGTTTGGTTAAGAGCTAGTTTTTATTAGACATAAAGAAACAAGTTAACGGCCCAAGCCCCATAGGCATCTCGCAAGAGTTAAAGCCTACCCCTTTATAGACCACCAACGAGTTATTCTAAGTGGCGTGGTTTTCCTTGAATAACAGTGATGAGTCAATTAAAGCCTACCCCCTTATAGACCACTAATGAGTTATTCTAGGTGGCTTGATTTTCCTTGAATAACAATGATGAGTCAATTTGCATTCACAGATGGCATCTAGCCTCTATTGGTTTGATCACTGAGTTATGATAAGTTTTCCCACTTGGAAAAAAATATATAATATATATTATATATATATATATATATATATATATAGTTTCAAATAGCTCAATTAGCATTGTTCGTGGAAATAAAATTTCAATGTACAAAAAATCTTGAGTTTAAATTTTATACTATCCCCTAATTAAAATAAAACGTTAAACATAATATAAATATAATATAATTCCACCATGCTTACAAAAATATATATATAACATTAATTAAAACTTTTAAAACAAACACAATACTCCTCTTTCGGATCCATGGGTCCATGGAAAGAGAGAGAAAAATGTATGTGGTGGATAGTGGTCGTTCTCTTAGCGTGGTGAAATGATGGGGGGTTAATCGATTTGGCCGGACCCTGGAGCATGTAATATGCATGGGCATCAAGAACGTGCATTACCTTCAGCAAACATTAAGTGAAGTGGGGCATATTGTAAAGAGTATATTAAACATGTTTGGGAGCTTACATTCACGTTACCTTTGTAATAAATTGAGATATTAAATAATCATTCACTTGAGTATGATGAGAGGCGAGTGGTTGGGTTAATTATTTTATTTTATTTATATATTTTTTAATTTTTAATTATTTTATATTTATATTTTATTTAATTTATATTTAGTTAATTTTCGGTATTTGTATTTTAATATATAGGTTAGATATCACCTCTTAGCATATATGTTTAGTCCTCTGGTGAAGTTTGAACATAGAGTGTTTTTCTAACGTAATTTTTTCTCAATCGGTTGTGCTATTGAGATTTGACTTTTTTTTATAGTTTATAATTATTATTATAAAATAATATATATTTTTTTAATTAATTAAATTAATAATAATAATTATATATTATATATATATATATATATATATATATATATATATATATATATATATATATTTTGCAATTATTAATTAGATTAATTATTTTTTCATTAAATATAATAATATTTTTTTAAAGTTATAATAATAAAACTAATGTAGGCTAGATACAAATATTTTGCTATGAAGATTGGAGCACACGATTTTATTTTATGGGAATGCAAAAAGAAGTCATATGATGAAGGACACACAAAGCAAAACCCGCAAAAATAGCCTGGTTTTAAAGGGGGTTGAATTTAGCGACAACATTTAACTATTTGTAGACCTTTGTAGTTAAATTGTTGTATATGATGATGTTGTAACTCCCTCCTCCCACATCTACTGAAGTAACTGGCCACCCAGGGTAAACATGTGACAAGAAGTTCCTATGATATGATTTGACCTTTGAAGTCACATTAAGGAAGTGGAAACGACACAAATACACCATACAAACCTTCCTGTTCAGATGGGGTCCCCCAGGTCTAATTTTTGAGTCATTTTTTGTAATATTGTAAAGTCTCTTCATTTTGAGGAGCGGAGCGTGAATAACACAGAACATCAAGAGTCAAAGGGGCTTTTAGGTAGGTCAAGTCCTCTTATTTTGTAAAGGGATGGGATGTTTTGATTTCCGCCCATGGTTCGCAGACCATGATAATGTAATGTAAAATATATAAAAGGAAGTCATCTAGGAGTCATTCGAAAGTCAGTTGATGAATGAGATCTTGAGTCTATTTTGTCTGTAATTTTGCATTCTAACGAAGGGGACGACTTTCATAGCTAAGTGCGTGGAGGCCTTGGTAAGTCTGTAATTGAGTGTGCGGGCGCCTGCAGCTGTGTGCGCAAGGTCAGAAGAAATGTATTCATTGAATATCTAAAGCAATAAAGCATATTTGAAGCCACTATGTGTGTTCTTTGTATATCTGTATGTTTTTATGTTTACGCTTAGTTATGATTTGATTCCGTGTAATATTGTTTTAATTGCATCGTGAAGGTCTAGATCTACTACTATATGATAACTTATGCATGTTAGAAAAATCACTTTAAGTATGTCATTCTGAAGATAAGGGTTTGCGAAGACCATATCAAGCCCTCGATTGTTGCTACATCACATAGCCTTCTTAATGCAGAAACCTGGTTCTAGCATCCCCCAATATTGCCTCGGGTGAGACTGCAGTTTGCGCTAAGCGGACTGTTGCTGAAAGGACCGATAGTGTAGGGATTTATTGGTTAGCATAGATAACTTTGAACCTGGGTCCAAGCCCCCTCAAGCCAAAAAATGGTTCTGTTGTTGGGATCGAGATCTATATGAGGGATGTGTGATGTGGTGTCCGTGGATACCAACTAAGAAAGAACTCGAGAAGTGGGTAGATCAAAAGTTGCATGAGTTATCATCTCAGGAAAATCAGAATCCGTGCTGGACAAAAGAGAGGTGGTTATAGAGATATATCTACACAGAAGAGCATGAAGTTTTATTTGCATCGTTTCCTTGCGAATTGCATGAGTGGTTGTCTAAATTAGCGGAAAACGAACCTACTTGGAAACACGATGATCCTATTGTGTGGACTCCTGAACTGATCAAGCATCTTGAAGAGTTTGATTATAAGGTTGCAAGGGCTGTCAACTATTGGATTGATAATATTTTGGGCGGTTTCATCACTAAATTTGCAATTGACACATCTGTATCTTATAGTGAAGTTGAATGCTGATTTTTTAAGGGTTTGAGAGGTTAGTACTTGAAATCACTAAAAACTTGGATTAAAATGTTGTTGTACGAAATGGGTGTTATGCATATGAATTGATGTTTAAAAGAGGTTAGACGATATCTATGTGAAGCGGAAAAAGATTCAGAGCTGATTGGGACAAATATATTGAGGGCATGTACAGTCCATTATCAGGTGAATTAGAGAGCGAAGAAGAAAGGACCAACCCTAACACACCTAGAGGTGCACCACAGACAGAGGTTCAGGGCACTTCTGGAATTTCACTTCCATCCACTCCCTTTCCATCTCCATTGCCACCTCATACACCTAAGCCTACGCCTCTACCTTCATTCTTCAATATGGCGAATCTAGTGAAAATGCTTGTATGCAAGGGTCAGGGATCAAAGGATCTTGATCACTTTTGGTTCATAGCGGAAGCTATGTGGAAGGCGTAACAAATCAATGATTATGACATAAATAAATTGCAATTGGTTACAATGCTATAGGATAGAGTGCTTACATGGTATATCAAATATAGTATAACCAATCTGAATGCTACATTGGCTGAGACAAAGTCTGCGCTGAACGCAAAATTTAGAAAGTTGAAATCGGAAGCTTAGTGTGTTACTGAAATAAAGGAGATCAAGTAGACGACTAATGAGTCTACGTGGGATATAGATCAGAGGTTGAAGTGCTTACTGAGACAAGCTAATCTTCAGACTTCAGATGAACAACATAAGGAATGTTACATAGCTTCGTTATTGCCACACTTAAGATTGCCTTTGTCTCAACAAAATATCAAATCTTAGGTCGAATCATTAGAGATAATGATGAAGTTGGAGTCTTCACTGATCTAGGACATGAATATAGGAGTCCAACAGATCCAGTCACTGTTAGCAAGCTTGCATATGGAGTTGCAGGATCTGAAGAAGGGAAAGGAGGTCTAGTCGGCATTGTGCCCTGAAGTTTGGTGCATGAAGTGCAAAGCTGTAGGCCACTATAAGGATAAGTTCCCAGTGTACCAGGATTATATAACTGCGGGATGTCCCAACCTTCTCAAACTAGAGTCTCCTTCTAGATCAATCGCCAGTTCAAGTGTCTGGTGTAGTATTTGCCAACTGTCAAGAATGCATTCAACAGAGAATTTTTATTTGTTACAAAAGTTTGTCTAGTCACTAAAGCAATATTTTGCAATTTTTATAAATTGGTTGGCCATGATGAAAGAGATTGCCGAAGTTATGACTTGATGATAGACGAAACCTCAATGTATAGGATGAAGGCTGAAACCCATGCGCATAATGATCAAGGCTCACCTGCGGCTCGCGGAAGATTCCAAGGACAGGGAAGAGGACGAGGAGGAGGCGTTGGAAGAGGTCGGGGCCAGATCATCTACTACAACTGTGGAGAACCAGGACATATTGCATGTGACTATTAGAATCCAACTCATCCTTCTTGTCAATACTGTAAGAAATTTGATCATGTTATAGAATATTGTCCTGTATTAATAGCAAAAATGCAGTAAAAGGAAGAACCAACAACCAACATAGAACATTCATATGATGAGATCCGAGCCACGTGAGGACAATCCTAGTGTCAATATAGTCACGCGAAGTGGTATAGTCACTGGTGAAGAAAAGGTAGAAGGAAAATTGAATACATGCGTTCGCAGGGCAGGTGAGAAGAATGCTGGATTTGACTTACAAAGAGAAAGGAGACATTTATGGAGGCAAGATTTTTTTTATGGATCCAGGTGCTTCTACGTCTAAAAAACAAATACAAATAGTCCCACGAAAAGAGAAATATGAAGAAATAACTGCGATGGAGGACTCTGATCCCACAATACTGAAATTGTTTTTGCAGATATGCATGAAGCTGTTGAGGGATCAAAAAGTAGTTGAAGGACTACAATAACTGATAGATAACTGTGCTAGCAAGGATAAGCTATTACCGGAACAACGTGCAGTGAATAAGGTGAACTGAAGCAAGAAGAGGGCGGGTAGGGAGATGCGGTTGACAACAAAAATTGGTGATTTTGACATGGACCAAATAATTATAGACTTAGGAGCCAACGCTAATGTACTGCAAAAACAGACTTGGGAACGAATGGGAAAACCTAAGTTCCAGTGGTCATCAATCCAGTTGCACATGGCAAACCAACAAAATATAATTCTGATGGGTCACTTGCATGGAGGACTGTAGATATTGAGGGAGCCAATGTACTTGCAGATTTTGAAGTTATTGAAACAATAGATGATAGTAATCCATACCCAACATTGCTCGGGATTGACTGGGCTTTCAACATGAATGCTATTATTAATTTGAAGAAGTGAAGCATGGTGTTTGAAAAGAACAACCTCAGATTGGTTGGTCCATTGGATCCAGTTGAAGGGCCACGATACAAAGAGCCTGTCCATGATGTCTACGATGACGAAGACTTTGATTACATATATAAGCTCACTACGTGAGATGAAGACTAGATTAATCCCATTGCAGTGGACAAATCAATTGGGAGAAGGATATTTCATGCCAATCAGACTTAGATGAAGAATTATAAAACTGGCAGAATTGGTTACATGAGGTCTCTACACTATGATGCAATAGGCTTACAAAGTCTCTGCATTGTATATCAACTAAGGTATGTAAATTACCTTATTTTGATGGGCTAGATTATGTCAATATTTTTCTTTACCATTTTGAAAGTGATGTACCAAAGGAGCACAAGTTCTAGGCTCTAGATTTGGCTTTAAGAGTTGCGCCTGCAAGATGGTGGGGAACCCATAAAGATAATATTATTGATTAGAAGGAATATCGTAGGCTGATGAGATTAAGATTTGGCTTTGTAACAATATAGCTCAGTGAAAAGTATACAAGTAAATATGACCCACGCGAACATCTAGCTCGATGGACTAAGGCTTGGGGTGCGGTACCTCAACCATAGTGGGTACATATCTTTATTCATACCTTAGGCATTATACCGATGAACTGGTATTTGGAGACGAAGCTGCAACACAAGACTGCTGATTGGGATGAAATGAAGGAGATTTTCCTGCTGACATTCAACTTTGAAGATGGGTTTGAATGCATTGATGGGGTGCTTCAGGAGGTTAAGGCAATGATCTTTCGAACACTAGTAGAACCTATAAATTGGATGCAGCTTGAATGGAGTGCATAGCTACAACATGCTTTGGAATGTACAATGTTACTACGGAAGAAGGCGATGAGGATCTAGGAAATATCAATATTCCTGAGTCAGAGGGACTGCGCAAAGTTACAGGACTTGATGTAAAGATCCCTGATATGTCACAACCGGTAAAGAAAAAACAAGGAAATATTGGCTCAGATGTAGAACCAAAGTTCACACATATTTTTGACTATTGGGATGAAGACATGGGAGGCAAGGTTGTTGAATTATTGCATGAATATCAAGAATTATTTCCAACAAATTTCTCTGAATTGAAGGGTATAGTAGGTGATTTGGGTATGATGAAGATCAACTTAACGCCAGATGCGAAGTTGGCTAAGTAGCGCCCATATCGACTGAACCCCAAGTACAAGGAAAAGGTAAGAGAAGAGCTGTATAAGATTCTCGCAATAGGTATACATGAGCCAGTAGAAGAATCAGAATGGGTTCATCCAATGGTGGTCCAGGAAATGAAAACAAAGGGTGATACAAGTATCTGCGTAGATCTGTAGAAATTAAATGATGCATGTGTACATAACCCCTTTCCTACGCCTTTTACAGATGAAGTTCTTGAAAACATTGGTGGATATGAGGCTAATTCATTCACAGATGGATTTTTGGGATATCACCAAATCATGATTGCGCCAGAGGATAGGAGAAAGACTACCTTCACTATTGAGTGGGGCTCATTCCAATATACAGTTATGCCTTCCGGGCTGAAAATTGCTCCTGTCATATTTTCAAGGGTGGTAGTCGTAAAATTCAAGGAATTTACTCGCAAGTTTCTAGAGGTCTACTTTGACGATTGGATGATATTTGGGCTAGTTAAGAAACATGTTTCTAGTCTGCGCCTAATGTTGGATACATGCAGGAAGTATCAGCTTTCCTTTAATTTGAAGAAATGTATTTTCTATGTACCTTGTGGAATACTGTTGGGAGATGTCGTATATAAGTAGGGATTGATGGTTGGCCCTGCCAAAACCGTCGTATTTATCAATTTGGATCCACCCAGGAATGTAAAGCAACTACAACTTTGGGTCATACATGAAGTTTATAAAGGCGTATGCGCAAAAGAGCTTGGATGTTCTTAAGGAGAAGATTATTACTATGCCAATCCTAGTATTATCGGATTGGAAGAAATAATTTCATGTGCATGTGGATGCATCTTATATAGTGTTGGGAGTTGTTTTAACTCAACCAGGTGAAGGACATATTGACCACCTGCTTTCCTTTTCTAGTAGGAAACTATCGAAGGCAGAGAGAAGCTAGTCAACCACAGAATGAGAAGGATTGGCTATGGTATATGCACTATAAAAATTCAGGCGCTATCTGCTAGGTGCACACTTCAAAATGTACATGGATAATTTTACATTGAAATACATGGTCAATAAGCATGTGTTCGGGGGAATATCTGTAGATGGTTGCTTCTTTTCCAGGAGTATGATTTTGAAGTGATAGTTAATCCATGGAGGTTAAATGTTGGACCTGATCACCTCTCCAGGATCGAGAATGACGAAGAACCTACTAATATTGATGAAGGATTACCTAGCGCACAACTCTTCGATGTTAGAGTTGCTGATGAACATTTTGTGGAAATTATTTATTTTTTGTCTATTGGCGTCACTCTTGAAGGATACACAATGCAACAAAAGAAGGAACTAGTAGTTAGAGCTGCAATTTTTTCAGTGATTGTTGGAAACTTATATAAGATGGGACTGGATGAATTTTTACACTGATATGCACCTGAGTGTGAACGACACAGTATTTTGGATGAAGCGCATGGTGGTGTCGCAAGAGGACACTATGCAGGTAAGGCAGGTGTGCAGAAGATTATGCGAGCAAGATTATGGTGGCCTATGGTACATAAAGATTCTAAGAAATACTACAACGTGTGTGATGTATGTCAGAGGACTAGAAGACCATTGCGAAGGGATGGATTTCCCTTAAATCCACAAGTCACGCTGCAGGCATTTGATAAATGGGCAACTGATTTTGTTGGACCAATTAATCCCCCAGGGAAGAAGACAGGTGCACCTTATATCATCACTGCAACAAACCACTTGACCGAATGGTGATGAGCCTTGGTATTGTAGCAAGAATGTTGCAACTCCCAAGGCTACTGACTTTTAATTATCAACTCGGGGTTCGTACAAACTTAAGAGGTATCAACACTATATGTGCAACATACAATGTGTCCTTCCTTTGCTGTCATGATGTAATGGAGTGCACATACTGAAATAAAACCCTAAACTAATTGTAGAAAATGAACTGAAATGGAAACCCTAACCTATTGCAAGAAATAAACTACAAGGAAAGAAACATATTCTAATTGCATAAAGTTCATGAACTAAATGTAAAAGAAACCTAACTTAACCCTATTTATCACATGTGATGATTTAAAATAATTGAGCATGGAATCTAATCTAGAGAGTGCTAACTATTGTGTGCATGAATAAATATAAAATAACTTTTTCCTTTTTATCTTTCTACTTGAAAAATGTAAATGCTAATCTTGCTTGGTTCTTTGGCAAGGGAGATAGGTGTGGAGGAAAATGAGTATAATGGTTCAGATGGCTTGGAGGGCAAGTAGGGGCCTAATCCTAGCTTCTAGTAATGATTTTTCTCAATTTGGGCTTAAAACAGGGCACTACAAGTTTTCCTACAGGATGTCTACATGAAGTACTAGTTCCTATAGGATCCCTTGTTTTATTACAAAAAGCAGGGCGAAAGCTTAGGAAGTGGTCTAGAAGGTGGAATGGAGCTTGGGAAAGGTGGATAATGGAAGAATAAGGCATGGAGGTGGTGGACACTAGCCATAACTCAAGCAAGGGCTTCAAGATGGGTAGATTTGTTCAATGGAAATTTTTTCTTATAAAACAAGAATTCAGGTTGAGACTTTAGTGGATTTTGGCGACATGGGTGGATAAGGTGAGATGAGGTCTCCCTACAATGCAAAATATCCTGCAACAACACACATTATTGTTTGCATATATCCACAAATTCATCTATACATGGGAAATATTTATTAAATAATGGAAAATTACTTAGTCTAAAAATGAGAAATTCGAGAACTAGTGAGCTAGTAAATCTATCAAATGCCTAACCTAATAAAGCGAAAATGCAATGGGGTGAATTTTGTTATTAAATAGAATGTTTTTTTAATATAATGTAAGTGGAACCAACTCGATTTAAGCTCGTTAGCATGCTCTAAAAAATAACAGAAATCTATTGTTCTTTGCTAAAAAGGAGTTCCAGAAATCTAGATTTGGGAATAAGAAGACTAATCCAAGTAGTTCAATGATTACTATGACCTTCCAAAGCTTTTCCAAGAATGAAATGATGCTTGTGATATTGCAAAGAACTTACATCAACCATTTAACCCAATCCTACAACAAGAAATCATTAATACTATTTATAGAAATAGAAAGAAATAAAAACAAGAGATGCATGTGAATAAGAAGCGAAAAGACGGAAAGAAAATGATACAAAAGGGCTCTGAGGATCCTGGGATGGCCAAGCCCGAGGAAAATCAAATTCCTATGGAGGAGGACAAGATTTAGAAGCTGAACATGACACCAATCTTCATTATTTTCATCAATACAATTACATCCCTATAAGAAAATACAATGGAGCTGCAAAAATATGAGTTCTCTCCATAAGAAGACTAATAAAAATCTATCTCTAGAGGAAAATTTGACTTGTTACTTATACAAAATGATTAGGAATAATTCCCCATGAAAGGAGGAAGCTTTCCCTACCAAAGTCCCTTGATTAGTGGATTTGGTTCCCAATACTAGGAATCTGCATTAAATGGCAGGGAACACGTTCCTAGATTTTCTCAATCATTGGAGTTCCACAATCTGTGTCATAATTCCATAATATTTCGTTGATTTATTATTTAATATTGATCCTCTTGTAGCAGGGAGAAAGTCCCTAAATTATCTCCGCCTCCAAATCTTCATAATCTGCCCAATATTCTCACAATATTCCACAAAAATAAATAATATTATGCACAAATATGAAATTATTCATAAACCTTCCTAATGAATATATTCAAAGTAAAAGTACATTATCTAAGGAAAAAAGAGAGGTTTAATGTGTTGAAGGATGGTCATATGCCTTAATTTATGTTTAATTTAGAGGTATGGGCCTTAATTTATGTCTAATTTAGAGGCCCATCAGATGGGTTGAGGCACAACCCATGAAGGATTACAGAGCAGAAACTGCTGTGAATTTTATCTTCGAGTATCTTATGTCATGATTTGGATGCCCAAAGATCTTGATGAGTGACCGAGGTTTTCACTTGTTGAATGAAACAATTAAGGCATTGACAAAAGAATTCCAAATGCACCATCAAAGAGTACACCATATCATCCCCATGTGAATGGAACTGTCGAAGCTTTTATCAAAATATTAGAAAGTTCCTTAACAAAAATCTGCAATGTTAATAGGGATGACTGGGATGTGTGCATACCAACGGTTCTATGGGCATATAGAACAACTTATAAGAAATTGACAGGGAAAACCCCGTTTAGACTGGTACATGTACAAGAAGCAGTGATGCCAATGGAATATATAATGCCCATCTTAAGGATTGCAGCAGTAACTGAGATGGTCGATCGTGAATTCTTGAAGGAACATTTAGCGTAGCTAATTTTGCTGGTGGAGGATCTCTTTTTGGCCAGTTTTCATTAGTAGGTGAAAAAAGCTAGGGAAAAGGCGTGGCAAGATCGCCACATTAAACGATGAACTTTTAAGAATGGAGATTTGGTCTTGATGTATGACAACAAGTTCATAATTATTTCTGAGAAAGTTTCAGATGCATTGGCTGGGACCCTATGTGAGTAAGTATATTTCGAATGGTGGCGCAGTTTAGCTCGCAAAGCTGAATGGGGAGTTGTTTCTTGGAAGGATTAATTGGAGTAGATTGAAGGTATATAGGGATGATCCCACCCCTGGAAGGATGCAATTACTATATGACAGCAGGAAAGTCTTAGTGCTTTCAGCAGCTAAAAGGAAACTACTCTGCCGAGAAATGGTTCCGTCGAAGAAGGAGGGCTGCAAAATGTTTAGAGAGATGGTACAGGTGGAGAAAGTGATAGAAATGTAGTTGCGCCATAAGGGAGGGTCCAATGCAGCTTGCCCAAAATGTGACCGTCGGTAAATCTATAGTTGATTTGACCGCGATTTTGTCGCTGAAGGGAGCGGGGGAAGTGCATTTAAGGAGCATATCTATGAAAATATGCCGTCAAATTAACATTTATGAGGAATATTTGAAGGCATGCAAGGAATTAGAATTTGAATTCGGCTATAAATATGGCATCTCTCTCCACATTCAGACACTGCCTCTTGGAGAAATATGGCGAGATTTTGCACCTAAGTCTGAGCCGAGAGAAGTGTTGCATGTCTGGTGAGGAATGGCAGGATGTCTACTAGGAATTTCCAAAATGAGGATTAACAAACATCATGCCTGCTACTCCTCATACACACACTAAAGCTCCTAGATTGCCAAGGTTGAAGCCCATAGATGTTGGAGAAGCAACGACAATGGTAGAACCAACAAAAACAACAACAATAAAGAAACAAAATAAATTGCAGAAACCACTGGTAAGGCAGTCACCTGGGAAGGTGACTCATGAGTAAACGAGAAAGGAAAAGATGGACAAAGAGAAAAAGAAGCAACCAATGGAGCCGATTGACTTAGAGGAGGAATAACTTGAGACAGGGGTTGAGGACATAAGTGTCGATGAGGCTGAGCCAAATTCGCAGTTACCTCTGTATATGTTGCCAAGAAAGCTGACTGCTAAGGTGACAAAGGACCTTTTGCTACCCAAAGATGTGCCCTTTAAAGGAGCGTTGTTGGTGCAGGTACCACAACTGTGCATGGATGATTGGGATTTGTCGGACAAGGCAAAATTCCCTCATTTTGAGCTGAGTAAATACCTGAAGATGGTATACTATGAGGAGTATGGTGTGACGAGAGTAGAACCAATGACGTGGGAGGCTAAGATTCAGTGCACTGGGTTACTGAATATGTTGATTGTGCCTCATTTTGAGTGCAACAACATTAATACAATATGTGTGCATTAGTTATTGACTTTGGTGCATGACAGCGCATTATGGTTTGGGGAGAGGATCAAAATTGATGCTATGTTGATCAAAAGGATCACCGTGCTACCATGTGTAGGAGCAGATCCTGCCAGTGCTTTTGTTGGCAAGTCTCAAGAAAAGAAGGCCACAGACGAAGTGAAGGAAGATTACAATGTCGTCAACAAGTTGCGAGGCTACATTGTGATCCGAGTTGACTCAACTCTCGGATTTAACCAAGATCTTTTGCTTTCGTGATATGATTATAATTGAATTTAAAAGAGAATAAAGGAACATATATGCATGTTGTAAAGAAGAAGGAACATGACAAGAATCAACAACATAAAACAAAAGACATTGATAATGGAGTTCGTCCAGGAGGGACTACATCTCCGGGTCCCAGTGTCAAGATGGTGTAGGCTGCTGCATTAAGTGCTGGAAAGAGTGATGATGTACATGCATGTGTTTTCTCTATCATACAAGGAATATGCCCTCATGCAGGAGTGGCTCCAAGAGATGTTCTGCTGCAGGAACTCTCATTCAAAAAAGGACTCTTATCAGCATGAGATAATTTGACGCATGTTAATAATGGGCATCCCACCAACATGGAACCAAATGGATCTCAATTCAAACATACATGGAAACACATGAGTATCCCGTCAACATGAAGACAAAGGGATCTCAATCAAAACATGACAATAAGTACATCTCACATCAAGAACAAAACAATATCCCACATCAAACATCAAACATGGATCTATACAACACAATGTATCTCAAGCAAAAAGACAAAGAAGTACATGATCACAATGCATATACCTCAAATCAAGGAGTTATATGAAGAAGAGGTTGATAAACTGTTGGATATGGCTGCACCATCAATCTCATGGTGTAGAATCTCATGGAAATGACTGCTCACACATTGAATGCGGACACCCGCACTCCACTTTGAAAAGTGGCCAAAAAGGAATGATCAAATGGAAAATCTAATTACACCATCAGATTCATGGTGTCGAATAGTGTAAAATCGACTATCAAATTTCTGAATTCTGGCAAAGTAAAAATTTGGGGCTACAAAAATCTTTTAGATTCCCCCTAGATTCCTGAAAGATTCCCTCCTCCGGGTCATCTGAAGGTCTGCTGCTCAAATCAACAAACTGATCTTGCCATTGAGATCCTTGTGAAATTTTGAGAAGAATGAGTATAAAGTTGGCTACATTCTGAATTTGGGAAAATTCAGCCTCCAAGGAATCTAGAAGATTCCCTCAAGATTCTCCAAGATTCTTCTCCACTAGGAATCCACAAATATACTGCTCAAAAGGTGAATCCAACCTCGCCATTGTGTTCCCTGTGAAAATCTGGGAAAATTGACTGTAAACTTGGTTATATTCTGACAAAAAGAATTTTTACCTCCCCGGAGAATCTTCAGGCATCAAAGAATATTCTGCCTCAAAATGCGTGCAAATCATGGTTCCACCTCAACACTGCAAATCATGGTTCCATTGTACGAAACTCCATTCATGGAACCTCTATTCCATTGGCTCTCTCCCCATTCCGTTTTGCCTCTGTTCTCCCCGTGCAAACGAAGTTGAAGGTTTATATATTAAAATGTTGGCATATTTACCAACAATTAACTGCTGGCTCAACGACTAAACATGGATGGTTTGTTAACAAGGGGTCATGGGATCAAATCCCGCCCCTTCCAAAAATGATGCGTGGTTAGAAACCATTTGTTACTTTTTTTAATGCGCGTTATAACCATTGGTTAATTTATGGTAATGTTTTTGGAATGGTTTAAGGTTGGCACGTTGTTGCATTGATTGGCGTAATGCCACATGGGGCCGCCCGGTGGGGGCCGACCCACGTGGGCCGGGTGGGTTCAATCCCTGCCGACACCACTATTATAATGTCATATATATGGTGGTCTGATGGAGGTGATGGGGGTCATGGCTCGCCACCTTTTTGAACATTTATTTTTTTGTTTTTTTATTAAATAATAGTCATTTTTAAAATTTGCCAAATTTGACCATAGGAGACGATTTAATGAGGCCACAAATTTTCCTGGAAGTTGGCGGGAAGCTGGTGTTCAGATTTTTGTGAAATTATGCCTTCCTTAAGCCTCCCAAGTCACCTAGTCAACCTTGAACTTTGATTGCCTCTAACTTTCGCACACGAGCTCGATTTGACGAAACGTTCACACCATTGCGATCAGGACGACGAGATCTACGCTCTGGTCTTGGTTCAACAACATTATGATCACTCTGATTTTTTACCCTTTCTGAGTCCTCTTGGACTTCTGCTTGTGTCTAGAGCCACCTAGATCAATCCTCCCCACTGAGGAGCTTTTGGTCCTCCAAAAACATGAAAATAATCTGTCGCTTCTTTGTACTTTGTCTGCAGTTACAAGTATCTAATATGTCACCCTTCTTCTTCACCTTTGTCCTTCAGATCCATAAGCGATGAGCCGACACCTGCAACCTCTGCAAACCTGTAATACATTGTTTTTCAAATTACATGCTTGACTTACATGACCAACTAATAATGACCCAAGCATCCCATACTTGCCACGAGTTTATAACACATACTTGGTGGTCAAGTTTACATCAAAATGGAAACAATACCCCAGCTATGAAAACAAGGCCAAAATATCATTGTTGCTTCAACAAGTGATGGAAAACACATCATCACTGCAACACATAATTTACAAAAATAAGGCCAAACACTATTGTTTCTTTAAAAGTGATAGAAAATGGTGTCAGGCTATACCTGACATCAGCCATACTTAACCACAACTGATGCCAGGGTAACACCGCCCGCACAAACCCACAGTATGCAATTACTCAATGATGCATCCGCAACTATCCCAGGATATTCAACTCTGCAATGGAGTTAAATCTACAGACCATAAATGGTCAAGAGGCCCATTCCTCTATTCCCGTATAATGGAACCCAATCACCCTGCCAATACTTCCTCTCGGACTATATATGAAATCCCATGTATCGCGCTTTTTATTCCATTATAATCCTTATACAAAGGATTAACACACAATACACATGCTTTCCGCAGCGCTTACAAGTTTAGCACCAACTTCGAGGTTAGAACCTCATCGCAATCGCCCATCGCAATGTTCGGTAGTCATATATATATGCTATTTCCTTTCCTCTGACTCTGATATAACTATCAGAAGTCACAACACATGCTTATGTGAAAGGGCCCGTACTACCGGAAATATTAACTACTTGGGAATGAACTTCCCTCCGTTCATACCTTACGGATTTCAAAATGTATAGTCCCGAATCGATGTATCGTCGGGTCCGACACTATAAAGTTCCTCCACCGAACGCCGATTACCCCGACACCTGATCACTGATAGTCGGACTTCAAAAATAATAGAACCGCCTCCAAAATTATCGGCGGGTCCGCACCATTCTTCGCTCGTAGCACTGCTCCAACCTCCGATTGTCGATATGCTTTATCGCCAATATCACAAATCCACTAAACTGCCTACCCTTGGTGCCTCCGATTGCCGTTATGCGGTTTAATCGTGACCGTTGATCTGGCCACGATCCAACAATTATGATTAACCGCCATATCGCAATATCGCAACTCCGCTAACTATTGCCCCTTGGTACCTCTGATCACCGATATGCGATTTAATCGGGGCCGTTGATCTAGCAATGATCCAACGATCCACGATTAATCACACTCACCCTTTTCAACCTTCCAAGGTTTATCCCGATAGCTTTAAAGGGTCTTCTGCCGCTGTGATTTGATCTCAGCCATTGATCTAGACGATCCAATGGTTCCTGAGCGTCACTTGCACTTATCCACAATTCCTTTTACTTAGAATTTTTTCCAATGTTTCTTCAATTTCTTGGTGATTGCTTCTTTAAAGGTTTCGTCCTTCATTGCTTCTACTACGTCACTCTGATGCTCCAATTCCCCTCCAAAACTAACTCTGCTTTTCACTAGGATTCAATGATTCCTTGTGATTCATCTCTGAGTGTGTTACACCCTTGCATACTACAGAACTATGCCTGCACTTCTTTATAGAATCTACGAGTTCATAATTCACATGAAATCAAATCATATACATTCAATTCACGCATATGCACACTCAGAATCGAACTCCTACTTTGTATTAACACATAAAAGTAATTGATTACAACTGAGACTCTCGGTCTCTCTCACAAACCTGATTCTCAACACTTGTGGCCTCCTTCTCGCCCGTAGGCTTATATATATATATATATGAAAACATTGGATTGGATTGTTGAAGGTCTGATCAATCCTCTAACAAAAGCCTAAAGCTCTACATGCATGCATACATGGCAGAAAAGCCTCCTTGAGACTTTATTCCATCTTTTCTTTGTTTTAAAACAGAAAAGCCTCCTCGGTCCACATCTATTCATTTTATGCCTAAAAGCTCTCCCTTGCTCCTAGAATCATGGAACTACTCATGTTCTTATTTATTTATTTTGAGAGCATCTAATTAAATCACACTTAAAGGCATAAATATTACTTTGACTTGGAACTTAGGAAACTATTTCTTAAAATGCATGACCCCTTATGTCTACTATTTACAATGATTTTCCTTGGCCTGAATGCTCCTGCATCAAACTCCCAAAGTAGAAAATATTCATGATCTCTTGATCATGTGTCTTCTGGTCTTGGTATTCCTGGATCCCACACTTTGTTCTGTAGCTGTTTAGATGCTTTACTCCTTTGCTGCCAGTGCACTTCTGCTGTCTTTTGCTCCATTTTCTTCTTCCTGCCAATCAGGTTCAACTTCTTATTGATCTTGCTTACTGTTGCTACCGTTTTCCTCCATTTGAATTGCTTTATCATCTGCTGCCATATTTCTTCAATTTCTATGTCCAACATATCTTTGAACTGGTCTATCTTCTAGTTCTTACTTCTGTCTTCTTCTCTTTGTTTCAGGTTACTATTGTAGTCTTCTATGTTGACTTTTCTTTTACTTACTTCATTCTCTGGTTTACTTGCTCTTGCTTTACTTGCTGTCATTTTCGCTGCTTCCCTATCTTCCTTCTCCTCTTTCATGATTGAATCATGATTGTTCAGCATTTCTTCCAGCAATTTAACATCTTTGTTCCATGGATTGAATTTTTCCATAAAGTCTTCTTCTTTAATCTTTACTTGGCTGCTCACCTATGCCAAATCTCCTCCAGAAATTTCAACAAAACCTACATTCACAAAACACTTGTTAAAATTAAAAACATGAGGCCTTGGTGCCTCTTCTTTCTTTGGCAACATTTCAGTTTGTTGCTCTATTTCCTCTTCCTCTGTCAGCATATCAGTATGATGATTCAAATTCTCAGCAAAATTCATGAGACTTTCCATTAGTCTCTTCCACACCATCTATTCTAATGATGCCTTCCTGCTCTTGTCCACTGTAGTGAACTTCTCCTCCTTTAACCTGTTGTCGGTTATCTTTACTTTGAAATTGTTTGATTCCTACCGCTTCTTTACCATCTTCAAACAATCTCTGCTCAATCACTTTGATCACATACTCATACTCATTCATGATTTTTAATGAATTTACAAGAAAATTACTGCATCTTTCTGTCTCCATGCTTACTTGAGACACATCTTCTTCTTCAGAAGTTGTAACTGCAACTTTTGTTCTACCATCAAGTTCTCTCATCAGTTTCTCTAGCAGTTTAATCTCGTCTTCACACTTAGCAAGAATTTCATCACAATGCTCTTCCCTTCCAGCTTCATCCTTCACATGTTGTGTTACAGTATTAAAATATTGTCTTCCTTCGGCCCTTGTATTCTCAAGGTATTTTTGCTATAGCAATCCACTACTTCCCTCATTCAAGAGGTCTTCTCCATCATAGTCTATTCTCCTAGAGTACTCCTCCAGACTTTCGACATATTCAGAAGGTTGTCCATCCTCTTCAAAACTTCTTTGTTAGTGTCCTTTCCCCCTTTGCTAAGTCTTTTGTATAGACTTCTTCCTTCTTAACATCTTTCAGTAGATGTCCAGCTTCCCTACTGTCTATCTCAACAGTTTCCATGGCTATCTTTACTGTGCCTATCATCATAGTAAATTGATGATCCTTACCTATGTTTTCAGCTAACATAGTCTCTTCCTCAAGTTTGCCTTCAGTCCCTAGCTGTTTATCTTCTCTGAAGATATCCTCGAATGGTTGTTTTTCTCCTGCAATATCTGCCATCATACATAAACTATTAGTTTTAAAAATATAGGACCTTATGGTCTCACTTGATGGTGCAACCATCATATCTCCTTGATGTTCTATATGAATCAGAAATTATTCGATGGTCTCTTCTTCAATCTCCTCAAGCCCTTCACTTAATTGCTTGACATCTTCCACCAGCTGTATATAAGATCTATCTACCTCATCTTCTTCCAGGATAGAATTTTGATTATGCTGGTCTTTTTCCTTCTTCATGACAATATCAGCCAATTGTCCTTCACCTGCAAACATACACAAATTGTTAGATTTAAAACCATGTGACCCTTTGGCCTTACTTGAAGTTTCAGTCTTCAAGTCTTCATCTTCACTATCTCCTAGACATTCTCCTTGTTCTGGTTCACAAATCAATTCTTCCATTTTAACTTCCTTGAGTTTCCCCTTCAACCACTTCACTTCCTTTTGCTGCAGCCTTCTCTGCAACTTATGCCACTTTACTGGCTTCTTACTTAAGACCCAACCTAGTCTCTAGATTTCCTCAAGCATTCTCCTTAATGCATTGAGTTGTTCTTTTAATTCAGCAACCTCTTTTTCAATTTCCTCTTGACTCATATTCTTGCCATTTGCCTTGGCATCCTCTTTCTTATATCCTCTACTGTGGCTTTTCTCTGAACCTCTGCTATGACTATCAATAGTCATCTTCTTCTCTTCTTTTTTCATGAGCTCCTTTGCAACAAGCCTCTACAACATCTAGTCCTCCTGGCTACAATCTTACCTTACTAAGCTCTCCTCACTCAGTATTTTGGTAAGCACGGGTCCTCTATCTAGAACCTCTTATTTAGCAACACCTTTGCTACTTCTAGGCTTCTACAATCTCTCACTCTCTCTTGAGAACACTTTAGTTGTCCTCTCTATCCAATTTCTTATTGGATTCTTCAGGTTCACTGGCACTTCTCTATAAGAGTATTCTCCTTACGTTGTCTTTAAGAACTCACCTGGTTCTTCTCTTACAGCTTCTCTTGCTATCACCTGTGCATTAGCATAAAAACACACATTCTTAATTTAAAACAGAATATTCCTTCAAGATCTCAGCATGATCTTGTTCCACCCATTCTTCTGCACTTTGAATGGCTTGTCCTCTGGTTGGTTTCTCAAGTCCTTTTTCCTTCAGAACTTGCATTAAGCAATCTTGCTTTCTCTTTCCTTTAAGGAATTCTCTATTCATGTTTGCTCCAATCCTCTGCTGGAATGCTTCAGTCTTCCAAGAACTTCAAAAGTTCTCCTTTTACAAATTATAAATCTGCTCTGATACAAATTTCGGCTCTGATACCACTAATGGTGTCGTGCTATACCCGACATCAACCATACTTAACCGCAACTGATGCTAGGGTAACACTGCCCACACAAACCCATAGTATGCATTTACTCAATGATGCATCCACAACTATTTCAGGATATTCAACTCTGCAATGGAGTTAAATCTATAGACCATAAATGGTCAAGAGGCCCATTCCTCTATTCCTGTATAATGGAACCCAATCACCCCGCCAATACTTCCTCTCGGACTATATATGAAATCCCATGTATCGCGCTTTTTATTCCATTATAATCCTTATACAAAGGATTAACACACAATACACATACTTTCTGCAGTGCTTACAGGTTTAGCACCAACTTCGAGGTTAGAACCTCATCACAATCGCCCATCGCAATGTTCGGTAGTCATATATATATGCTATTTCCTTTCCTCTGACTCCGATATAACTATCAGAAGTCGCAAACACATGCTTATGTGAAAGGGCCTGCACTATTGGAAATATTAACTACTTGGGAATGAAATTCCCTCCGTTCATACCTTATCGATTTCAAAATGTATAGTCCCGAATTGATGTATCGTCAGGTTCAACACTATAAAGTTCCTTCGCCGAATGCCGATTACCCCAACGCCCAATCACTGATAGTCAGACTTCAAAAATAATAGAACTGCCTCCATAATTATCGGCGGGTCTGCACCATTCTTTGCCCGTAGCACTGCTCCAACCTCCGATCACCGATATGCTTTATCATCGATATCGCCATCGACGATATCGCAATTCCACTAAAATCCTGACCCTTGGTGCCTCCAATCGTCGATATGTGGTTTAATCATGACCATTGATCTAGCCACAATTCAATGGTCTATGATTAACCGCCATATCACAATATCGCAACTCCACTAACTGTTGCCCCTTGGTACCTCTAATCACCGATATGCAATTTAATCGGGGTCGTTGATCCAGCAATGATCCAATGGTCCACGATTAATCACGCTCACCCTTTGCAACCATCCAAGGTTTATCCCGATAGCTTTAAAGGGTCTTATGCCACTGCGATTTGATCTCAGCCATTGATCTAGATGATCCAATGGTTGCTGAGCGTCACCTGCACTTCTCCACAATTCCTTTTACTTAGAATTTTTTCCAATGTTTCTTCAATTTCTTGGTGATTGCTTCTTTAAAGGTTTCATCCTTCATTGCTTCTACTACGCCACTCTGATGCTCCAATTCCCCTCCAAAACTAACTCTACTTTTCACTAGGATTCAATGATTCCTTGTGATTCATCTCTGAGCGTGTTACGCCCTTGCGTACTACAGAACTCTGCCTGCACTTCTTTACAGAATCTACGAGTTCATAATTCACATGAAATCAAATCATATACACTCAATTCACGCATATGCACACTCAGAATCAAACTCCTACTTTGTATTAACACATAAAAGTAATTGATTACAATTGAGACTCTCGGTTTCTCTCACATGCCTGATATATATCTATTTTTCTTATATATATATATTATATATATAATATATATATATATATATATATATATATATAATATATATATTATATATATATATGAAAACATTGGATTGGATCGTTGAAGGTCCGATCAATCCTCTAACAAAAGCCTAAAGCTCTACATGCATGCATACATGGCAGAAAAGCCTCCTTGAGACTTTATTCCATCTTTTCTCTGTTTTAAAACAGAAAAGCCTCCTCGGTCCACATCTATTCCTTTTATGCCTAAAAGCTCTTCCTTGCTCCTAGAATCATGGAACTAGTCATGTTCTTATTTATTTATTTATTTTGAGAGCATGTAATTGAATCACACTTAAAGGCCTAAATATTACTTTGGCTTGGAACTTAGGAAACTATTTCTTAAAATGCATGACCCCCTACATCTACTATTTACAATGATTTTCCTTGGGCTGAATGCTCCTGCATCAGAAAATACATCATCACTTTCACAATTTAACATGCAACACAAAATAAGACCAGGCATCATTGTTGCTTAACAAGTGATGGAAAACACATCATCACTTTTACATTTTAAAATGCAACAAATGATTTACAAAAGCACGACCATGACAAGCTAACATATCTAGAAACCATTTTTCACTTATCGATGTGAATGGGTCATCCCCCTGTGGTGGTTTTTCTTGTCGAATAACTATTCCAACTGGTTCATGCACTGACACTTTGTCTTTAAGGCGCTGCTATGAATGGAGCCTCCAACATGTGGCTCTTTAATGGCCACATTTGTTGCAATGACTACAGTAAGTCTTTTTCCTCCAAATCTTCTTCACCTTCTTCTTTTCTTGTTTTCGAGAGGGTCTTTCACGCCTCCTCCTTTTGTGTGTTGTTATTCTTTTATAGCACTCAACAAATGTATGGTTATGTAATCCACAAGCACATGTTTTTCGATGCCATATTTTACATAATCATTGACAGCATGATTATAATCAAAATGCACATTCACATATCGAGACTAGTTATACCTTTCCTTGCTATCTCTGGTGTAAGTATGGTGATGAGAGCTTGCCTTAGCTCTTTCCCTACAATGGGCACTGCCATGGGATGATGGTAATGTGTTCCCATCATTCTCTTTCCTCGACGATTTCAACGATGTCTCGGAATCATCTAACAGCTTCGAGCATTCTTCTTGGGTTTATCCCAAGCCTGCAAATCGAGGTCTCTACACAACCTCCAATGGTATGCCTTGGTTTTTAACACCAAGTTCTTTTTCGTCCTTGTGCCTCATCTTGGTAAGGAGCCTCATGTTTGTCCCTGTAATTGGGATCTCCAAATCTCCAACAGAAATCATACTATTTGAAGATGAGACTAAAAGGAAATCAACATCATTTACCTCCACTGTCTGGTTGAAAAGAACTGATAAGGGCTTCTCATCATCTGTTGTTGGTGGTTCACTTGCTGTCGTGACGCATTCCCAAACTTCCTTCCCGACAATACCCAAGTCCTGCCTAACGGGGTAATTCCTCTACTTTGATGGGGTTGACAATGCCTTGGTCATTAATGCCCAAGCCTTTTCCTTCATACCCCATTTTCTTCAACAGTTTGGAGCCAATTCCTCTGGTATGATTTTCAAAAATAGCAAAATCATCATCAAGAAATATATGAATTCAGAGAATTACTTTTTACCTCACATGGGTCACACTGAAGCTTTTCCAAGGCCTCATCCTTAGCTTGTAGCTGTCATACCAAACTTTATTTCTCCTCTTTCTCTCCCTGTAGAAGCATCTTCAATTCAATGTTATTTGCTTGAAGACTCTAGTTGTTGTGCTTCAGTTCTTCCAGGGTCTCTTCCGTGGCTCGCAACTGAAGCTTCAATCGCTCCTTTTCCTCTGTTTCTTTTTGCTTCATACATTATTTCCACCTTTTGGGAAATTCTGAGCATGGTCTCGTACATCACTTTGTCATCCTCCATCATTGCATGTTCCATTGTTCACGCTCGCAATTCACATCCATGCAGAGACCGCTCTGATACCAAACTTGATCTGAGTTGACTCAACTCCCATATTTAACCAAGATATTTTGCTTTCATGATGTGATTAGAATTACATTTAAAAGAGCATAAAGGAACATATATGCATGTTGTAAAGAAGAAGGAACATGACAAGAATCAACAACATAAAACACAAGATGTTGATAACAGAGTTCGTCCTAGAGGGACTATGTCTACGGGCCCCGGTGTCAAGATGGTGTAGGCCACTGCATTAAGTGCTGGAAAGAGTGATGATGAACATGCATGTGTTTTATCTATCATACAAGGAATATGCCCTCACGCAGGAGTGGCTCCAAGAGATTTTCTGCTATAAGAACTCTCATTCAAAAAAGGACTCCTATCAGCATGACATAATTTCACGCATGTTAATAATGAGCATCCTACCAACATGGCATCAAAGGGATCTCAATTAAAACATACATGGCGACACATGAGTATCCCATCAACATGACGACAAAGGGATCTCAATGAAAACATGACAATAAGTACATCTCACATCAAGAACAAAACAAGATCCCACAGCAAACATCAAACATGGATCTATACAGCACAATGCATCTCAAGCAAAGAGACAAATAATTACATGATCACAGTGCATATACCTCACATCAAGGAGTTATCTGAAGAAGATGATGGTAAACTGTTGCGTCGAATCTGATGGAAATGATCACTAACACATTGAATGCTAACACCTACACTCAACTTTGAAAAGTGGCCGAAAAATGGAATGATCAAATGGAAAATATGATTACACCATCAGATTCGTGGTGTCAAATATTGTAAAATCAACTATCAAATATTTGAATTCTGACAAAGTAAAAATCTAGGGCTACAAGAATCTTTTAGATTCCCCCTTATTTCCTCAAATATTCCCTCCTCCGGGTCAACTAAAGTTCTATTGCTCAAATCAACAAACTGATCTCTCCATTGAAATCCTTGTGAAATTCTGAGAAGAATGAATATAAAGTTGGCTGCATTCTGAATCTGGGAAAATTCAGCCTCCAAGGAATCTGGAAGATTCCCTCAAGATTCTCCTTCACTAGGAATCTAAAAATCCGCTGCTCGAAAGGTGAATCCAACCTTGCCATTGTTTCGCTTGCGAAAATCTGAGAAAATTGATCGTAAACTTGGTTATGTTCTGACAAAAAGATTTTTTACCTCCTTGGAGAATCTTCGGGCATCAAAGAATACTCTACTTTGAAATACGTGCAAATCATGGTTCCATCCCAGCACTGGAAATCATGGTTCCATTGTACAGAACTCCATTCATGGCACCTCCGTTCCGTTGGCTCTCTCCCCGTTCCGTTATGCCTCCATTCTCCACGTGCAAATGAAGTTGAAGGTTTATATATTAAAATGTTGGTAGATTTACTAACAATTAATCGTTGGCTCAACAGCTAAATATGGGTAGTTTGTTAACAAGGGGTCGGGGGATCAAATCCCTCCCCTTCCAAAAATGATGCATAGTTAGAAACCATATGTTACTTTTTTTAATGTGCATTGTAACCGTTGGTTAATTTATGGTAACGGTTTTGGAATGGTTTAAGGTTGGCGTGTTGTTGCGTTGGTTGGCATAATGCCACATGGGGCCACCTGGTGGGGGCTGACCCACGTGGGCCAGGCAAGTTCAATCCATCTTGGCTCCACTCTTATAGTGTCATATATATGGTGGTTTGATGGAGGTGGCGGGGGTCATGGCCTGCCACCTTTTTTAACATTTATTTTTTTTAATTGTTTTTTATTAAATAATATTTCCCAAATTTGACCATGGGAGACGATTTAATGAGGCCACAATTTCGTCTAGAAGTTGTCCGGAATCCGATAGTCGGATTTATGTGAAATTGTGGCTTCCTTAAGCTAGCCAAGTCACCTCGTCAATTGTGAAATTTGACTGCCTCTAACTTTCACATACGAGCTTGGTTTGATGAACCGTTCACACCAGTGCTATCAGGACGACGAGATCTATGCTCTAGTCCTAGCTTGACAACATTTTGATCACTTTTATTTTTTTTTACTGTTTTTGAGTCCTCTTAGACTTCTTCCTGTGTCTAGAGCCACTTGGATCATGTTTTTAGCTCAATTTCTGATAAGGTTGTCACCTTTGTCGCATCCATTATGGTTAGTAAAAATATGATGAAGCATAGGGCAGATGAGGTGCCAACCCCAGTAATTCAGTTGGCTGCACAGTGTAGCCAAGGGGTGTAGTTTAATTGGGCAAGATACTTCTGCTAGGAGTTTTTAGATGATTGTGGTGAGGCCCAGGAGGATGGTAAACCCTTCCATTATGCATGATTGTTGTTGTTGATTTCTTTGATAGCCTTGAGAACCCCTGACGAGTCATTGTTCCCTAATGTCAACCCACACTTGTGCAAAGCTGTGAGGTACGCTTCGCTGTGGGCGTCGAAGGATCCAAGTGGAGTGGCAGAGAATAAATTAATTTAGGTGTTGTTTGAGATGGATTTGCGCACTGTGGTCAGCCAGAAGCCACGTCTATCATCAATGCTACTTAACCAATATCGCATAATTGCGAACTTCAAAGAGGATTTCGACAACATATACATACAGGCGAAGAAAGATGCAGAGGTTATATGGTATGAGTTGTCCTATTTGGTCACAGAGCATGACATTTTTTCAGTTATATCTAACTGGTCAAACGTGTGGCTAGAACCTAGCAAGGAAGCCGAAGGAGACCAGGCAGGTAATAGTAAAACAACGAAGGCCATAGTAGGTAAGTCGAAGGAGGACACAATGAAGGTGCCTCAAAAGGTCACTGTGGACCTTGGGAAGAATATCGCACAAGAGCCAGAGCACATAGATGAAGAGGAGCCAGACACAGAGGAACCAGAGCAGGGTGGATCAGACCCTTTTAAGGAGACAGAAGGTATTGAATCTCCTTTCATCCTAAAGAAGAGGAAGAAACCCACCACTGGAGGTGCGCAAAAGAAACAAAATTTTGATAAGACCTCCAACATTGAATCGATGGTCCTCATTGAGGGGGACATCGATGAGATCGATGATACTATTCGCTCAGTCACCGAGGACATGTGGGGACATATAGAGGATCAATACAAGTTAGTATTGATGTATGTCCAACAGGGACTCAAAGAGCTATAGGTACAAGCGAGCACGATTCAAGCGAGTGTGGTTCAGGTGAGCGTGAATCAAGCGAACGTAGGAATGACAAGTGTGACACCAACGTTACCTTTGACATTGGTGGTAACCATAGAGGTCCGCACAGTGCCCATTCCAGGAAGGTCGTTGTGTTTTCCAGTCGAGGCACATCAGGCAGCAATTCCATATGGAAGGAATTCAACGTTGAACTTAGCCATGCTGCCCATTCAAGCATTACATGAACTTCATCAGGGAGTATCTTCCGAATTTAAAATCTGGGAAGAGTGGTCGCTCTTCGTAATCAAAGACATCAAGAGCCATAATAAGTAGTTAATTGATGAATCTTGATGGGCCATTCAGGATAGCGATGCAGCCGCTGCGCGCAGGCAGGAGCTGGAGGACGCCATCACCCAGACTTGCATTGAGTTGCCAGAGCTCCTCATCCAGATTGAAGTAGCTTTCAAAGTGAAGCTCCACAAGCTGGAAGTTGCAGTAAAGAAATCCAAAGCAAAGGTTGAACGCGTAAAGTTTGAGATGCAAATGCAAGTCGTAGAACTGCAGATGAAACTACAACAAACCACACCCCCAGAAGTTTGAGAGAAGCGTGTGTTACACAGTATTTTGTCACCGTCCCTGTTATCCCTTCTCCCGCACATTGGAGGACCTATTCCGGGACTTGTGAGAAGTGACATAACTTGAAAACACCTGCATTGTATCCCCTTGAGTATGTACTTCATATGCCCTGAAGACACCTTAAAGCACACACTGAGGATGTATCGGCAGAGTGAGTCGGGACGAGTCACGTCTTTGTGTTGGGGGCTTGTTGGGATGGGGTCCCTCGGGTCTAATTTTTGAGTCAATTTTTGTAATATTCTAAAGTCTCTGCATTTTGAGGAGTAGAGTGCGAATAGAGTTGAACGTTAAGAATCAAAAGGCCTTTTAGGTAGGTCAAATCCCCTTATTTTGTAAAGGGATGGGTTGTTTTAATTTCTGTCCATGGTTCGCAGACCATGGTAATGTAAAGTAAAAGCTATAAAAGGAAGTCATCTAGGAGTCATTCGACAATCAGTTGATGAATGAGATCTTGAGTCTATTTTGTCTGTAATTATGTATTCTAGCAAATGGGATGGCTCTTGCAGTTGAGTGCGCGAAGACCTTTGTAAGTCTACAGCTTAGTGCACAGGCCCCTGCAGCTGTGTGCACATGGTCAGAATAAGTGTATTTATTGAATATCTAAAGTAATAAATCATATTTGAATTAATTTTGTGTGTTCTATGTATATTTATCTCTTTATGTGTTTATGCTTAGTTATGATTCGATTCCCTATAATATTGTTTTAATTGCATCGTGAAGGTCTAGATCGACTACTGTGTGATAACTTATGCATGTTAGAAAAATTAGGAGAAACTCATAGATCTATTTAAATAGAAATAGCTTTAAGTTTGTGATTATGAAGATAAGGGTTTGTGAAGACCTGATCAAGCCCTAGATTAATGAAATGCCTTGTTGCTACATCAGATAGCCTTCTAGATGTAGAAACCTAGTTCTAGCATCCCTCAATACTGCATCAGGTGAGACTGTAGTCTGCGCTAAGAGGACTGTTGCCGAAAGTGCCGGTAGTATAGGGTTTTTTTGGTTAGCATAGCTAACTTTGAACCTGGGTGTAATCCCCCTCAATCCAAAACTTCCACATCAACAAAATGACTCCCAAGAACCATCCCAACCTCTTAGGTAACAAACCCCTGGGTCCCACTGAGTTTCGAAACCATTACACTCCCACAAGCTCCCATGGTATGGGCATGTATGCATCCATAGGGCTCTAAACGCTCCCACAACATGGCATGCCAACGTCCAGGGACTTTTCTGCCCAGTGTTGTGCATGTGTCCCCTGGATTTGAGCCACTTTTTCAGGCCCAGAGCCCATGTCACTGCCCAAAACTAAATGACACTTTTAGAACTGAAAGATAACAATAGAACAATGATACAAATGTAACTACTTTAACAAGGACTTGACTAGACCCCTATTAGCCATGACAGAAATTTCGTCAATCATGTCACAAATATGTAATCGACAAGTTTAAGCAACATATATGAGCATAGGGGTATCATACTTATCTGAGAATCACTAAGAAGAATTGTTCCCTTATATCATTAGCTGCATTATCATCTATTAGGTCATAGATTACATTGTTCATTCATTTACAAATCAAAACATGAGGAGAACCATACATCATCACTTTCATAATACATGCTTATAACTAGCATAATAACAAAATAAATATCAAGGATACATTAGCCATAGAATCCACATATAAACCAATATAGTAATAATGAAATAACAAGGAGAAATAACCTCATATTAATGATGAAAAATCCAACCAGGTATAAGACTACCACATTCCACCCAACCGTAGAATGGCCTAACCAATTCTCTCTTCATCCAACCACCCTCGTACCATATTCCAAGCATGAATGTGGGACTCAAACCAAAAGAATTAACCAAGGCATCCCAAGGCTAAACCACCTCACCTCATCAATAGAAACTAGGCTTTACCATAATCCATCCCGGATCACTAGGCCAAATAATAAATTGGTAATAACAAGCTTTACCGTGCTCTCCACTAGATCACTAGGCCAAAATAAGCATGGACGCCACCAAATTTCTCCACCTACAATGTGAAGAATTTCCATGTCTCCTAGTCTCTCAGGATTTACCGCAATCCACACCGGACCATTAGGCCCTAAACCGAGATCCACTCTCCAGGCTTTACCACATATCTTATCCTAGGATTACTAGGCCTAATGGAGAGCACCCACTTATACGATTTACCATATACCCAACCATTCATTGATCGAGGATTCCTAGGCCCATCGAGGAAACATAAAATCTAGCTTTACCACAACTCACAGTCTAGTTCAATTGTTACTAGGCCATGTGTTCTATTATTTAGAGATCCACCTCACTCAACTTCGAATCCATGCGAAAATCCAGACCAACCAAAACATGAGAACCCATCACACTATGGATATCCAGAAAATGGCAAGGCTAGGTTGAAAACACTGTCACACCTGGAAAAACCCCTACCATAACAACAAAAGAACCACATGCAATGACATGCATGCAAAATCTAACAAGGAAAACACACATGCAAATAGATACCCGCAAATAATCTTGATGTAGTTTCTTGATCTTGCTCTTCCTTGCTTGTTCCTTCCTTCCTCTTACCTTCTTTTCCTTTCTTGATCCAAACGGAAAACCTGAACAAAATCTTGCCAATTAATCCTCAAAATCCTTTTTATCAAGGAGGCTTCTATTTTCTTCATTTTACATTATTTTGCTTCATTTTTCTCCTCACATGCAACTTGTGACTTTTCACCTTCCTTTTCTCCTAATTTCCAATATTTTCATAAATAAAATTCCAATTAATGCCACTTTGCCTCTCCAAAGCCTTAGCCATTTTCTTTGCCAATTTCCTTAGCCATAATAAACCAAATGAACACCCACTAGGATGTTTTTCCCACCATTCAACTTGGGATACATGTCCCATGACTGTGGTCTTATATATTTTTACATGGATTTTTAACCAGGGTTGTTACAGAACCCTGTCCCTTGGGGGAACACTGTCCTCGGTGTTCAATGACACCCATAACCAACAAGACTGCTGAAAATAGAACATACTGCCCATGGAGATTTATAACATAGCTCGTTGTAATATTTACAATGACCATCTACTAAAACATGACAAACATACCATTTACTGGAGCTTTATAACATGGCTCATTATGATATTTACAATAACCACATATACACTTGCATATTTTCTAAACCAACAAATAAAAAGATACGATGCATGCATCAGCAACAAGAGAATCTAGAGGCTCACACCTCCACCCTCAAATTAGTACCAAGATTCACCTCCTTCCCAAGAAGTCCAAAATCCACTTCCAAAGTCAAAGTTGCATCTAATGTCCGGTGCTACAATCTTGTGCCACTTGTCCTCTCATTGAACAATTACCGACTCAATGTTCTAGGGAGCACTCCCAATGTGCATCTAATTCCATTTGGTAATGATAATGACCAATGAAAATCCATCCTCAACCTTCCCTTCTCTGCTACATAGTCCCTCGGGAAATTCTGTCACCCCTTCTGTGTAGTCACTCACCTTCCAAGTTCCCCGGTATGCCCTATCTCGGTCAATCCATCTCTTGGAAAGGCTTCCTCGCATTAGAAGGCCAAAAAACTAAGTCATATACCTGCCTCAAAACCATCATATCAGTCATAGCATGCTCATGGAAATCAATGGACAGTTATTGGGTACCAATGTCCCACAATGGCCTTGCTCCTGAAGTGATTTACCAACATACTACTACATGTTCCAATTTATTTCACTACTGCTGCTAATTATTGCCATCAGTTTCGACCACCCAACTGGGCATTTCATGCTTCCCTATACCAAACACATATTTCCATTCGATTCAAAATAAATTGAAATAATTTCACATCATACCTCATTGATAGCTCGTCAATAAGGTACACTTGCAATCTTGTTTCCGTCCTATCACAACAAGTTAACTGTTGGGCATGGAATCCCGCGAAGGCATGTTTTGGGGCTCAAAGCCCTAGTTTTGACCCAATCTTGTTGTAAAGCTTCGCAAATTGTGGGCGCGGAGCGCGAAAGTATGATAGAGTCACAAGGTTGTCCACACTAGTTTTGTAATGTGATGTCGGCTAGATAGACCTACCCATGGTCCGCGGACCATGGGATTGTATAGATAGAGCGAGGCTCTAAGTGTAAGATAGAGATAATAGTAGAGAGAAAAGAGTCTAAGCAACTAAGGGAAGTGTGCCTTTGGGTCGTATAGTAGGAGAAGGCTCTGTAGCTGAGAGCGCAGAGGCCTAGTAGTCCATAGCTGAGTGCACGGACCCTTGCAGCTCAGTGTGTAGGGTGGAGTCGAGTTTGTAACTGAGGAAGAAATTAATAAACAGAGTTTTATCATAATTCTATGTATCTGTTCTTGGGTTAATGCATGTTTGATATAGTTTTCAAATATACTGTTTATTTACTGCGCGCACCTGTAAGAATGGTTTATGTTGTTAAGTATACTTATCCTTCAATCAATCCCTAGCTTCTACCTTTGTCCTTATTCCGTACACACTCTAGATTGATTTCCACACCCGGAAAACACCCAGTACCTTCTGCTCAACCATGTGCACATACACATAGTGTACATCACACACACGACATACAACACCATGCAATACATGCACCCACACCTGACATACAACACATACACATACGCCTACATCCGGTGTACACCACCACACAATACATACAACTACACCTGTTGTACAAAACAATAAATATATGTACACAGAGTACAACATAATGAATATACATGTCATGATACAATGACTACACCATGCACATACATAGTACCACATGCCCACAACACAACATGTATGACATGCACACAGTACCACATGTACACCAGTACCATATGTACAACATGTACACAATACCTTTTGTACACCGTACCACCTGCACAATATGTGCACAAAATCACATGTAAATGACACCACCTACATAACATGTACACAATGCCACATGTACATCACACCACCTGTACTATGTGTACACAATACCACATGTACACAGTGCCACATGCACGACATGCACACAACACAACTTGCACACAACACCATATGTACAACAAGTACACAACACCACGTGCACACAACACCACATGTATAATCATGCACACAACACCATATGTACATAGCATCATATGTACACGACACTGCATATGGAATATTCACACAACACTATCTTTACCAACCTGTACATAACAATGCATAAACAACATGTACACACACTATATACACAACACTGCATCCACACAACATCACATATGCAACATGTACAACATATACAACTATGAACAACATAAGTACCACACTGCCTCTACTAAGCAACCTTGCTTCCAGTGTCTTATCCATGATTGTTCCAACATGTTGTAGACCACACTGCTTTCATTTCATTGATGTATCCCTCAGCCTAGTTTGTCCATAACATAAACATACTATAATAACATAAGAGAAATTCTTATCCACATGATATTGAGGTCATAGATTTATCAAGACTACTCTTCCCACTTGATTCCTCATGAACCATTAACCTCTTCATGTCATTCACCTGCGTAAGCAATCATTCCTTCATAAGAATGATTATTAATGACCCTATCAGATAAAAACATACATACATACATATAAACACATATAAATATTAGCATTAAACAATCATGATCCCGTCATACAACGCATACATACATACATATATATACATATAAACATGAGCATAAAAACAATCATGATCCATGATGACCCTATCAAACATGAAATACATACATGCATGTATACATATATTGACATCAGCATAATCATGATCACAACATAATTACTAGATATCATAAGGTCAAGGTTACAAAACTCCCTTTATCTTTTCATAACATGCACAACATTGAGAACAACGATTCCCAACATAGGCAAGGCATTTGAAACCTGAAATCCATTTACTTTACCATTTATGTTCCCTTTCTCATGATTGTCCTATCATCGTCCATTTACCTCAATGGACCCAACCAATCCAACTAGCTATCATACGTTTGCCTTCAACTACCCTCATACATGCACCTTCTTCATCTAAGTCTTACATTGCCTGCTGGATTTCATTCAAATCTCCCAGAGTTCCATCAACTTTCTTATTTTCCCAACCAATTCCCAAGACTCTCAAAAAATTAAAGGTAATACCAATAAGCAAGCACGAGAAAACCAATAACAATACGACACCACCAACAAAGTGGAAAGGACTTGCACTAGACATAAACAAAACTGCCAATCAAGCTCAACAAATCACAAAAGACCAAAAGCACAAGACTAGTGATCAGTCAATTTAATGTCTTAAATTGCTAACATAAATTATCGAACGGGGTTAGTAAACTGATGAAGTGTGATGCACAATATGTGCTTAGTTAACTTTGTTTCTTACTTTGTTGAGTATGTTTTTATGTTGTTTTGGGGTTTTGTTTCTTATGCCTAAGGAAATTACTCTAAGAAATGAACGTTATGCTTCTAGATGAAATCTTTAAATGTTAATGAACAAAATCTAATGAATTTTAATGTTGAAAACTAATTTCTAAAGAATGAATAAAAGGAAATGTTTTGATGAAAGAAACTAAACTAGGAATTACTCTAAATGAAATGATTAAACTATGAAAAAGAAGGAAGAAAAAGAAATGTACTTGAACTAATCTATGAAAAACAGAGCATTAATCTAAATATAATTACATTCATATGAAAAGATGAAAATGAAATCACTTCCTTTATTATCCTTGAAAGCTCTTGATCAAAATCAAACTAATCCTATTCATGGACTGAAAGCAAAATAACAATGATAATCTAAAACAAATGGAAAAGACAACTATGATCTATTGTATGATCAAATACCCATGAACCATTCAATTTAGGAAGCAATCTTCTTGATGTGAGTAAGTAATTGATTATACATTAAATGAAAGAAAACAAGATCTAGGAAAGCATAAAGAAAGCATGTAAAAGAAAACATGTAAAAACTTGCAATGACTGTGTAATCCACTGTTTTTAAGCAATCAATTTTGGAAGGGTTACCTTCTTGAAATGTTGAACATGATATGACACAATAGATAAGAAATTTAATCTAAAAAGCATGATAAAAGCATGAGAAAGGAAACTAAATCACCGTGTGTTCTAAATGCTTCAAGCAATCAATTTTGGAAGAACTACCTTCTTGAAATGCTCTACATAAGATTAAACAGTGAATGTAAAACTTAATTCTAAGAAAGCATTGTAAAAACATGTAAAGGAAAACTAAGATAAATGTATGCTCCAATGCTTCAAACAAAATCCAATTTTGGAAAGGAGAAAATTCTTTTCTTGAGATGCTTTGATTAGCGTAAGATTACACATTAATTAAGAAAGCAATCAATCTTAATCTATGAAAGAAAATAAATCTTAATCTATGAAAACAAATAAATCTCACACATTGTAGATGACCAATCCAAAAGTATGAGGATGGAAAGTTGAGAAGCTCCAAATGCAAGCCTTCTTCTTTATTCAAAACATGAGCAATTCCCCAACTTTACATATAAAATTCTAAGAGAAAACTTCCCCTATTTATACAAAAATATGAGAAGCTATCTTATTAATGAGATTCCATGAATCTCTCCCTATATCTCTAGAGTTACAATCAAAATAGGAAATAATAAGACACATATATTCTTAGAGTCAATACAAATAGGAAATGAGACACATATCCTTGTGATCCCATGATCTTCTCCACTCAAATTCGAATTTGGCCTTAGGAGGCCACATAAGGGTTTTTTAGCACCTTCCTTTTGACCTACATGTCAACAATCTCATCCCACTTGTTAGGTATAAGCATATGCACATTATTTTTTAACTTTTAACATTCACTTAAAAATGCTAAGAATTAATAAAGTTTGGAAAAACATAAATGTGACCCAATAATGATAATGGAAGGTAAATGTAATGAAATAGAGGTGGAGTGAAGGTAACAATATGGAAATATAAGTGAAAATGTAATGAAAGTGAATGGCAATTTCAAGGCCCAAGAACTAGCAACAGACACCATGACTCCATCCCCATGGTTTTCCAATACTTCCAAGACAAATCTCAACCTAAGACTTCTTCAAGATTCCATGGAAATTTCTTTGCCATGCACTTATTTGTATAATACTGCCATAACACAAAACTGTCAGTGCATAAATAAATGTAACAATATACCAATTTCTTACCTTGTTGTGCTAATCATGCTGCCTTGTAACTGAACACACATGTCAGCCACATGTTCCAAGGATCAAGGCAACATATCTACTACTTTGAAATCAACCTTTACCAAGACTAACAATCATGTCATAATCCATAGTCAACTCATAGTCATTAGACATAATGCTACAACTATCACCTACTTACACTCAAGTACATATCAACTGTCTCAACACATATGTAATATTACTACAAACATCTTAAAACAAGATCATTTCGACAAGAAATACTATAGACACATACTCATATCATACAATTAATCAAACATTCAAACAAACTATAAATGTACCATATTAGAGACGAAATAATAGACACCAAACACTCAAACACCAAATAAGAGACATAAGAAAACTCATACCTCAATATATCCAAGGGGAGGCTATCTTTTCTACATGATCAATATAGATTAGCACAATATAAATTCACAACATATCAACTCAAACGTAAATAACATCATCATATCCATAACAGTAACTAGCTAACATGTTCAGCTCATAAACTCATAAACAATTATCATTCATACAGAATAATCACATTTGCACAGTCAGTCTAGATTAATATGACATAATATCACAACCTAACCATTTGCACAGACCAATCCAACTTAGTATTGTACATATAACATCAAGATCACAATGTAATAACCCTAATCATCAAGTTACTAGCATATAACAACAAGTTAACCTATAACAAACTCATCAACAATATATAACATAATCATAGTGTTATCTAACATAAATAGTAATAACAATGCATATAACCACAAATTACTATCATTCATGACTATCTGAAACATGTGCATATCACTACAGAAATCAACTAACATCTATCATGAATGTAACCATAACATCAATAGATTGAAAGGGATACACATAACCATAATGCATATAATAATCCTTAACCTACATACCCTAATGCCCAACATACAAACCTGTATGATGACATGCTCTTGCCTCAAGGTCCAATGTTGCAACTTCACTTTGATGGTTTGCATCTCCTTCTCTATCTCAGTCAACACATTAACATCATAATATACCAATATCATCATGATGACCTAATATGCATACAATGACCTCACAATGCATGTTTGACCTATTATACATGCATAACTATAACCATGAAAATGCATGCATAATAACATATGGACACTGACATGCATAACTATAACCATGCCAATGCATGCATAATAACATATGGACACTGATATGCATAAAAAATGCATATACAACTGACATACATTCATGACTAAAGAATCCCAATAAGAACATCATCAACCTTCACATGGAAAGATCACTACAACCATGATAAATGCCATGGAAATGCAACAAGCACATGGACTACAAGCATAAGGAACACATACACAACTGACATAAATGCATGATCAACACACTGCCCATCCATTCTAAGGGGTGAACCATGCTCTGATACCACTATGTAACACCCTCCTCCCACATCTACCCAAGTAACCAGCGAACCATGGTAAACATGTGATGAGAAGTTACTATGATATGATTTGACCTCCCAAGTCACGTTAAGGAAGTGGAACTGATAGAAACACACCACACAAACCTTCCACATCATCAACATGACTCCCAGCCATCCCAACCTCTCAGGTAACCAACCCCAAGGTACCATTGAGTTTATAAACCATTACACTCTCAAATGCTCCCATGATATGGGCATGCATGCGTCCAAAGGGCTTTGGATGTTCCCACAACATGGTATGCCAACGTCCAGGGACATTGCTGCCTGGCGTTGTGTCTGCGTCCCTAGGATTTGAGCCACAATTTTAGGCCCATAGCCCAGGTCACTGCCCAGAACTAAATGAAACTTTCAGAACTGAAAGATAACAATAGAACAATTATACAAATGAAATTACTTGAACAAGGACTTGACTGGACCCTTACTAGCCATAATAGGCATTTCGTCAAATTGTTGTGTTGTGTTATATTCTTTCCATGACTAGCCTACGTAGTTAATCAGGGGGTCATAGGGGGTTTGAGGGGGAATTTTTTTTTTGGACCCTATATTAGGTTGGGCAAACCTACCTATGGTTTTGTGCATGGTTTTCGCACATGGTTTTGGAAGTGATGGTTTTCGGTCCATGGTTTTGGACGCAATGATTTTCGGTCCATGGTATTGGATGCTTCAACATGTATAAATATGTAAATTAACATTGAAAGGAACATAATGAAAAATCAAGCTGGTAGTCCTAGTTTTGGGATCTAGGAGAAAATATCTATGTATATGTCTTTTATGTGTTATTCTCTCGCATTGTTTATTTTCTGTGTTTTAGAATTCGTATGCAGGTAATTTCTATACGGGGTTAAAACCTACATTTGGTATTAGAGTTGTTTTGGCTTCAAGGGGACACATTTGTTGTTGAGGGGTTTCGCTTGGACCTGTGGTAGACCCTATTCAATGGGAGATCTGCGGGATCGATTCTAGTGGTGAAAGAAGATGGTAAGCAGTGGAAAGACAGAGATCGAGAAATTTAATGGTCAGATTTTTGAGTTATGGAAACTCTAGATGGAGGATCTGTTAGTGGATAAAGATCAGTGGATCACAGTAGATTCAGGTACTAAACCAACCGGAGTGTCCAATGAAGAATGGAAGAAGTTGGATTGAAAGGAAAAGAGCACAATACGATTGTATGTCTTAGATTCAGTATTGCTGAATGTATTAGGGGAAGCTCTGGCTGAGGCTTTGTGGGACAAGTTAGGGACTTTGTACCAATCTAAGTCTCTGGTGATTAAATTTTTCCTATAGAAAAAGCTGTATAACCTGAGGGTGAAAGATGGAGACTTGGTGACAGAGCATATGAATGCATTTAATACTGTGGTAAGTCAGTTATTGTCTGTTGATATTAAAATTTCAGATGAAGATAAGTGCATCAGTTTGTTGTGTTCTCTACCAGATTCATGGGATAGTCTCATTATTGCAATAGATAGCAATGCAACTGCCTTGCAGTTTGATGAAATAGTTTCATCCTTGCTGTTGCGGGATATTATCCCCTAAGGCTCTTAGGTGGAACCCTAGCAGACTGGAAGTTGTCTAAGTCAAGAAACATACACACACACAGCCGTTTATGCTAGAAAAAGCTATCTCTAAGGTAAGAAGGACATACCTGAGGTCCTACGTTTGGGTAGTTACTCAAGGGTGCAAACCCTTCTTCACGTCCCTTCCGCCCCTTTGCCCTGCAAAAACAACAATTCCAAGGATTGCAGCAGTATATGGACAAAGATTCACATAAAAAATAATCTTTATGTTATATAAGAAAGGAGTTAGTTACAAACTTCTAGACATCCATTCATACATGAAATTCAACTATGAACATCATTAACATAAAGAAAGAAGTGTTTTGGGAACAAGACGTGTTTCTTTATTAGACAAATAGAATAGTATGAAAAAAGAGCAATATCACCTGAACCACTTCTGCAGGCTCAAAGCTCAGCCTCCTTTTGGATCCGTCCCGCCTCAAGCCTCTAGTAGGTCACCTTCCAATACTCACTCCAAGATGTCATGACTAAGGGATGAACATCAAATCTCAAGGAAACAAGGGTTTCCTGTACAATATGGGGGAAGTGCAGAAGGCACAAGGGTCTTCAGACCTGATCAGGGGGAAAATCTCAGTATAATACCTTTCTCTCTCTTCTCTCCTCTTTAGGCCTTCCCTTTGATGTCTTTTTATACCAATTCCAAAGCAATTTTTTAGTTAGGAATTGGTTGGGAACAGTTGAGGCCACGAGCACTAACAGGTGATCAGCAGGTAAAACCCACGATCTCCGCCTGAAAATAAGGAGTTTTATATTTTTTAAGTGTTTTAATACATATACGCGGGTTGGGTATATATGAACCCGCGTATACACGCGTTTAACTTAGGGCAATGTCGCTTACAGGGAATAAAACACTGTTTTTTAGATTTTGGACCAGGTTTGGAAGGAGGGGTTGCCCTAGGCCATGAGTGCAGCATCACAAACCATAATAGTGAGATTTGGAGCTATAACAGTCGGCCTCCCTCCAATAAATGTGTCTCTTAGTCATTGGTGAAACTCATATAAATATGAGCTAAAACGTTTCACTAAAGGCATTGATCTCAGGCATTGAATACAAAAAGGAAGTAATAGTTCACAACTCGTTAACGCAAAGAAGCCGAAGAACAAATGAATAATAAGAAATAAAGGAAAGGAATCTGAAGGTCAATCAGAAGAGAAATACACAGGAGCATTAAGATTTGAAGAACGAAGAAAGCCGAGACTGACTGTGCATAGGGTCATTCATATAGTTTAGACATGTGATGAATTAATCTATGGAATAAGTACAGACCGCAACCTGAAGAATAGTTTTGAGAAGATTTGTATGACCTCGAACCAACGAAGTAAGATTTCATTAGTCATCATTTGAAGGGAGAAGTAGACAACACAAGCGTTGAAGTATTTGTAAGTTTTTTCCTTGGAAGTAAGATACCATGACAGTCACTCCTGAAGTAGTTACCATGATAATAAGAATAGAGAGTTGAAAAACAAAGAATTATTTTTGTGCAGACATTAAGGCTTAGCAAATCTTATCAGAGATATCTTGTTGAAAATCATCATCAGATCTTGGAGACATTATTGGAGATCATGATGGCTACTTGAAATCATCATGAGGTAACTCTACAGATTATGTTTGGGAAATATGAAGAATTGGGAAGAATCCTTCATATGAAGATAGGTTCTCATTGATGTAGTAGTGAAGCTGTAGATTGACAGAACACAATGAAGAAGATTTTGAGATCAGTGTAATACAATCAAAAAATCTCTTGACAAAGCAAAACTATAGGGTTGGATCCCTTGGGGTTAGTGTTATGTAACCAGCTCACAAAAAGATAGAAAATATAGATCAACGCCTTAGAAATAAGCCTCTTTAAGAGGGCAACCTCCTTTACATTACACAAATGAACAATTCTTAGATGATTCAAACGAAAAAACATGATTTCTATATATAGGAGTCTAAGGGGTCACAATATAACCAAAGTTGACCTAACAATAATAATATAAAGTTACAAAAATAACAATAGTGGGATTCTATGGGGCATAATAATAACAATATGGGGACAATAAGGGCACAACAATAATAATAAGGGATACAATGACAATAGTAATGGGGGAATCACTAGTATTATAGGGACCTAACATGCC